>JABUQX010018149.1:0-23622 GCA_015478945.1 Trachelipus rathkii
CTTTCTTTACGACTAATATCTTTCTCTCTCAATCCTGGTTCGATCATACTTGCTTTCTGGCTTAGGCTAGAGACAAGTGCGTATCGGGAGTGGAAAAATTATCGTTCTTCCTATCACTCTTGCTAATTTTCCATTTCAGTCTGAGAATCGTTGCAAGGGATATCTCTTCAGAGTAGCAAAAGCCGGGGCTTTTCCATCAAAACGAAAGGGCGCTAACCTCCTGTTCTCCTACTTTGAACACCTATCTATTCTGGCCTCTTTTGCCAACATCTCCTAAAACTTCTTAGTAAAATCTGCCTTCTACCTCCTCTTATCGATCTGACGGAGTTCTGTTGCTAATCTCACCAACTAAAATAGGCATCAATTCTCTATTGGTCTCCTTCTAATTAAGTCGTCCAATCTAACTCAACGCCTCTGGAGCAGCGTGTGGTGATTCCTATCCTCTGCCCTCCTTATTCCTCAATCATTCAGGTGTCCTATCCTTTGCCTGTGAATTAACATTTGATACGGCAGGTGCATGGTACTTCTGAATTACTGAAACGTCGTTGATCAGGAAGGCGGGATGAGAGCTTTCTGGTATGCATCTCCCTCCGTAATTTCCTCAGAGGCAATGTGCCCCTCCGTGTGACTCCCGACCCCTCGTCAAGTGAATTTTCAATATTCCATATGTCTCAAACTCTCAACATCACTTTATCTGACCACCTTAAATCCACAGATGTTGAAATAGGCGGAGTCTACTCATCTAAACCTACATGTAACAATCGTAATCTTATCAACTCATTTATCATTTAACTTAGTCCTCATCTTTTTGGACTTAATCTAGAATTGCCTCTCGTCTTAATCTTTACTCCGATTACTATTCTCGTTGTTGGAAATAGGAATTATTAGGGTGGAGGTCGCATCAATCCCTTGTGAAAAATTTATATATTCTTTTAGAAAACTCAACTTCTTTTTATATGTAATCATATACATAATCTCTCTACTCTTAAAACTCCCTACCAACTTTTTATCCCTCTCATCTCTATTCTGACGGTTTTCAGTTCGTACTTCTCACTGTTTTGTACCTTAATATAGATAATCTTTGGCCTTAAACATAAACAAAAAAAATGTTTCGGAACTCACATCACAACGGTTTTTGCTAGAGCGACCTCAAATAGAAACCCAAGAGTTCTATTTTCAGTCTGCGTAGACATTTTTTCTTCTTTCTCACTTTAACTCCTCCAGCCATATACAAGTGGACCTCATTCTGCTCCTTAGTTTGAGTAACTGCTCTTCAATTATACTTGTAAGGGTAAAGGGGAGCTTCTTAAAGGTCTACACCTTCAGAGTCTTTTTTGGACAGGGTCGAGTCTCAATAATGCTCAAAATAACTTTATATAACTAGTTCCGTACTTTATCCACTTCAATTTATAAGTCCCTTCTAATCATATGCGGCTGCACGATGTATGGTGCTTTATATCTCTTTTCTATGTACCGCAGCGGCAGGTTTCTGAGGGAACTTATGAATACTTCGCGTACCACAAGATATTACATACGCTTTTATAAGGACGCCCTCAAGTAATAGACGCGCTAGGAGTGCTGTGTCTGCTGAACGAGTTATTTGTGTGGATATTGCGTAACTCCAGGCTAGTTCTCTGGAGCGGTACTGATAAAATTGTGCTATTAATATATCCATTCCATTCTTTTAGCTGACTACACATATTACCATGAGGGCTGGGTAGTATTGCGGTTCTGGCATGTTCATATACCTGTGTCAAGGGCAATCTTTTCTCTCTGATCTGTGTGTATCTAACCTGAGCATTCTGAATATATATAATGTTTAATAGTATAATGTTCCCCATACTACTTCAAAGCTCTTGCGTGCTGTTTAGACCCTCAATAATTAGGACTGTCGTAATTTTATTGTCGTTTAACCAGCAAGTGGGTCCGAACTATTCTGAAGTTGCCATGCAACGTTGCTAACACCTTGCTATCAGTTTAACATTCACCACTTTTGAAAAATTAAACCCTTGCTAGCCTTCAATTCAGCACATGATGGCCCTGGTGATTCTTGAGTCGGAGTCTGATGATAAGAGCTATTCTGATGAGCAGTATTAAGTCTATTGAGCAGTGAGTTAGTAGCTATCTAATATATGTTACTAGGTATGTAATAATATATAAATATATCAATTTAATATAATATATATTTATTATATAGTACGTATTTCTCCCTTATTCTTGACGAATTTTATTCAATCTCACCTATATAAATTAACTGTGACTTTTTTACTAATATTACTGCACTTCCAGTAGATGTATTTCTTTATCCAAATATAATATTATATAATTATAGTTATAAATCGTATTAATATTTCGAACGGATCCTGATCGTTAATAATGGTATCTTTTATTCTTTCAACATAAATGATAGTTCCGACGCTTTAATAATTAAAACACTTATCATACAAACCTTCCTCGACTCTTACTTGCAGAAGTGAGATTTTAAACCTTCATTACTCTTCTTTTCAATTTCTATTTATTTTGATACTCTATTCGCATTTTTTTTTCTTTGTTCCTTATGACTGATGTGTGTGTCTGAGTCGGGGGATGCTTCGTATTAGATCTCACCTATGGGCGGCCCTCATTTACGTTGCCTGCCACTAGAGCATATGTTAGCCTTAATGTTTTGCCTAAGTGTTAAGAGAAGGGCTCTGAGTACATCTACTAGAAAAAATTATGATTATTATTATTATTATTAATTATTATTTTATTATTATTTTATTAATTATTAGTATATTATTATTTTTAATTACTTATTGATAATTAATGTGTTATTAGTATTTATTATTAGTTTACTAGTTCTTTCTGGCAAGCAATCATTTGTTAAGAAAATAAGTGATAGCTTATTAATTTATGATTGTTTTAATTATTTGTGACTAATTATTATTATTATTATTATTATTATTATTATTATTATTCATAAATTTAAAATATTCATTTCTTTTCATCATCAATTATAGTGATATTGTTTTATATAGCATCCTTTTTCGAGAAAAAATACAGTATTTTAGGTGTTATAGCTCAGTAAAACAAAAGAAAGTAATTAAAATTCACATTTTTATTTTGTTTTTAATTTATTTTCTTTGTAAGAAAGTGATATTAAGATGATGGTTTAATATTTTTAGTGTATTTGAAGAAGTGTTCCGATCTTTTGTAAGTTTAGAATCTTTTTCTGTGTTTACGGTAAACCTCCTCTTTACGTGTCCGTTAAAATAACCACTCATGTAAATTCCGCTTCCTATTTGAAAACAAATAAAACCATAATAAGAGTATTGCGAAAAGATATTAAAATCTCTGGGAGATCAGAAGGGAAAGACGAAAGGAGCGAGGAGAAGGAAGCGCCGAGAGGAGAGAAGAGGAGGAGTAGGAATGCGAGAGTGAGCGGAGGGCAGAACGAGGCTAGGGGTGTAGAAGAGGTAAGAGAGAAGAGACGGAAAAGAGAGAGAGCAGAGCACGGAAGGAGGAGAGAGAAGTGAGAGAGGGATGGAAGGAGCAGAGAGGAGAGAGAGAGAGGGCGTGAGTAGAAAGGAGAGGATGTTTGAGAGAAAGAGAGGAGTAGAGAGGAGGAGAGTAGAGAAGAGAGAGAGAGAGAGAAAGAGAGAGAGAGAGACGAGAGAGAGAGGAGAAGAGAGAGAAGAGCAGGAGAGAGAGAGAGCGAAGAAGAGACGATCGGAGGAACTTTAGAGGAGAGAGAAAGAGGCCTGTTTGGAGAAAGGAGGCGAGAGAGTGAGAGGAGAGGAGAGGAGAGAGGGAGAAGAGAGAGAATGAGAGAGAGAGAGAGAGAGAGACTTAAGTACGCTGGTGGAAGGACTTCTTCGTAAACAAGATACTATGAAAGTTTTTAAGCATAATTATTTTTTCCACCCTAATAAAGCAATCTCTAATGCGACGAGTGATCTGAAATTCAGGGTTGTTGGAGAGTCGGTTCAAAGAATCGTTTCCGGGACTCCGGACTCACCCTCTTGGCAAAATTACCCCCGACTCCGAACTCCGACTCCGACTCCTGCTCCGACCCCGACCTCTTGAATATTACCCTCTCCGACTGATCCCGAATGCCGACTCCAACACTTTTGAAAATTACGCGACTCCCGACTCGCGAACTCCGTACTTCCAACCCTCAGAAAAATTGATCTGATATGAAAAAATTCATAATATATATATGCTATATGTATAACTATATATATATATATGATTATAATTATATATTATTATAATATATATTTATATATATATACTAATATAGTATTATATAAATAGTATCTATACTATATATATGATATATATAGTATATAATAAGTATATATTATATATATGATATACAATATATATATACATGAGAGTATGTTGTTACCCGTGTGTTGATGCATTAAGTGAGAGCTTATGTTTTTGGAATAAAGAGATTATAGATTCTAAAGTAAAGGGTTCTGGATGGACAATTCTTAGGAGCGTGTTAGGTGGGAAGATTGGATGAAAATGAGACAATGACCGTATTATGAGAATGTCTAGAGTGGTGGTTAAAATTAGAAGAAAAGTACTCTGTGATTGGCTTCTCCATGTGGAAAAGTATGGATGTTCGGTCATTTGGTTAGTTAAGCAGATGTATAGTGTGAGTGTGTGGGGAATCCGAACGGCTGGGGGACCGAGGAAAAAGTGATTGAGTCAGTAAAGAAATGGCTGGAGAGGAAGAAGGAAATGTGAGTTTGGCAGTAGCGGGCAGAGAAAGGTGCATAATAGTGGTGAATGGCGGGTTTGGTGAGGGGTAGTTGGGTCTGTGGCCACACCTGGGCCAAGGTGATTAACCCTCACATTGATCGAGATGCCATAGTGCAGGGGTCCGTCGCTGTCCCGTGAAGCTTTGGGGTGGTTTTCTGACTATGCTGAACCGTAGTTTCTACGACTAAAAGGTATAAAGGGGCGGTAAGGCTGGGCTTTCTTTTAGGACTTTCGTCTATTATCCTTTCTACTTCGTTTGTTCTGGTGTTCTGTGTCTTGCCTTGGACACCATACCCATGTCTGGAGCAGAGAAGGTGGGTGATGATGATGATGATGTTGACTTGTTGAGATATATATATATATATTATATATATATATATATATATACTATATATATATATATATTATATATATATATATATATATTAATATATTATTATATATAGTATAATATATATATATATCTATATTATAGGTATATATTAGGGCAGTAAAGCAAAGAAAAAATTTCGGGGTGTTTTGGGATTAAGATACTGATGTTTTACAATAATTATGATATAGATATTATTAATCAAAATAAAATAAATACATATCATAGATGTTATATAGTTATATATATGAATATTATATTATATATATATACTATATATAGTAGTAATATATATATATATATATATTATATATGATATATATATATATTAGTATTACTTCAGACAAAAGAGCCACAATAAAAGTGAAACATGTAGGCAAAAATGGGAAATAAAAAGAATATATTTGTATTCATATAAAGATATTCCTAATTTCTTAACAGCAAAAATGATTAATAACTCTTCGTTTTTATATTGTGAAGCTATGATACACTCATTAAAGCCAGTGCTGCTAGAAAGATTTTCTTCTCATGTAGAATGAAAAAAGTTTTGCGTTTCGAGCCTTTTCAGACGTAGTGAAATAGTGTGTTTTGGATTTCAATTTTGTAGTGAGGTAAATGCTAGAATCCTAATCACTGACTGAGTTTGCATAAAACCTCTAACATATCTTCCAAAATTAGCCAAAAATTGTTTGATAGAGTCCCTGAACACTCCGCCAAAAAGAACGGTAAGTTCTGGATCTTTGAATTCGCCTGACTTGCTCTCTAACTGGTTTGAAAAATCATCAAGAATATAATAGTTTGTAATTGCCTCTTATATCTTTTCATTGTGATAAAGTTCATTTGCTCATATAAGCTAAAATGGCCATGGGTGCCAAATAAAAAGATACAAGAACACTTCAAAATATTTGAAAATGGTCTTCCAGACCTTTTTGCTTGAAAATCTTTCCAACAATCTGGAAAATTGATAATATGATTAAGTAACAGTTGCAGCAGTTAACTTTGGAGATGAAATTTAATAAATAATGTGAAGAGTGTTTGAGAATAAGTTAAAGCACACTGAAAATAAAATAACTGTGATATCAAATTTGACTTTTTGCTTAAAGACTGTGAACAAGTCGTAAGTTTATAAAGAGGTTCATATCTTGATCGCATTGAGAAGCTCCTCTTAGCTTCTACAATTGCCCTTAAAATGTCATTTAGTTCGTAACAATCCATCGAAATTATTCCACCTACCTTGTGTCGCCGATTCGTGAGAGCTTTGTCTAATTTGTGTCTGGCAAAATCTTTTCCTTTTTTCTTTTTTAAAATAGTAGGCGGCCTAGGGCATCTAAAATAGCAAATGTGTTTACTGTACCAATAAAAGTTTTTAAATGAGTTGCCTTCGACATGAATGGGAACAGTGAATGAACATGCTAACGCCCGCTGATATTGTTTCCGGACAGCTTAAACACTCTAAAACATTTCTGTCTATTGCTTTTTACACCATCATATCGTTGTTAATATTTATATCAACAGTTCGTAGTATTCGCCTCAGATAGAGATAAGGGAACAAAGAACCAGTTAGAAGGCAACATCGGACCTATCGAGCTAGTTCCCAGTCCAACTACATATTTCACTGCAAATACTGCCATGTGACAAACAGAACCTAACCCACAAAATAGGCCTGTCATTGTCCTAAGCAAAGGTCAATATATACACCACTACTACCCAATGAGCT
Organism: Trachelipus rathkii; assembly: GCA_015478945.1. NCBI lineage: Eukaryota > Metazoa > Arthropoda > Malacostraca > Isopoda > Trachelipodidae > Trachelipus > Trachelipus rathkii. Next base: position 6,840 of record JABUQX010018149.1, read on the forward strand.
ACCTCGAAAAGTAAAATCTTTTAGCTAAGGTTCATGCTAACCACATACAGAAGCTTTATAAGTTATTGTGATACTGGTGACTGTACAACATGCGTTTTAACTTTATATAACTAAACTAAACCCGCCATGTTGGTACGGTCAGAAATATCTTGATGCAAAAAAACATCTATTACCTCTCCAATCTTTCTTTTAATGTTGGCAAGTGAGTAACTCAACAAACTCCCTGCGGAAACCATTCACAAAATTTCTAAACAACTGATTACGAACTGAATCAAGGTCTTACACGTCCTTCCCTAATTTCTTATTGTGTTCCCTGAAAAAATGTCCGTGGTAAATATTTTACAGACTTGTATTTATCGCCAGTGCTGGGAGAATTTGAAGGGGACATAATGGCTAATACGTGCGGACGATCTTGGCATGTTGTGGAGCGAGAGAGACGGAGACGTGCTGCGATTCACGAGCAGAATGGTTTAGTTGTGTTGCGGAGGAGTTGGGAGGAAGCAGGGATGACGATGAACCTACAGAAAACAGATATTAAACAGTAACTCGGCAGAAATGAAGGAGAGGATGAGAATGGATGGTGAGATTCTTGCATGTTATCGTTAAACAATACTTCCTCTGTCCACGGTTTTTACAAAAGTGGGAGAAGTTAGAGAGAGATTACGCGAAGAAATTGGAAAGTGTGGATTGTTATGAGCGGTAAATCCCATGATGAAAGATAGAACATCGGAGAATGGAGGTTAAAAAAAGTGATTTTTTAAAACAGCATACTAGACTCTACAGACTGCTGTAGGAGCGAAACATGACAGCAACGATGAAGAAAGAGAAGTAGAATATGCAAGCGGTGAAGATGAAGGACTATAAGAACTATGATTGGAAAGAGTAGAGAGACATGAGAATAGGCAATGAAGTTATTAGAGAAAATGATGAGGTTGTGAAGAAGTGAATGTGTACACAGATGAAGATTCGGATGGCTGGGAGGAGATTGAGATGGTGGGGACATCTGGAGAGGATGGAGGCAGGAGAGAGAGTGCCCGAAAGAGAGATGGGAATGGACCACAGAGGGCAGAAGTACCACAAGGGGAAGACCGAAGAAGAGATGGGCGGAACCGGTGGGAGGACCCTCTGGAAAGATGTCAGCTACCAATATGAGAGCGCTGACGAGAAGAGGGGAATAGTGCAAGGGAGAGGGACAGTCTGGAGAAAGGATGCTTTGCGCGGACCTGACAGATGAAGAACTCTACCTGGGAGAGGGAAAGAAAGAAAGAAATATATTATTATATAAATATATATACTATATATATAGTATATATATATATAATATATAACTATTCTATATATATAATATCTATAATATATATTACTATATATATATTATATATATATATATATATATATAAAAAAAATTATAAAAAAGATTTAATTATAAGAATTAAAAATATTAAATATTGGAACGACCGCCACTTTCAACTAAGAAATTCTTCACCACTTACAAATATGTTCCCAATTTCTATGTAATAAACATATATTTAATTTGCTTCGATTAACTATTATTATTATTATTAAAAATATAATTAAGAGACTTAGGCTATCAAAAATTGTTGATAACATTAAAGTACATTCGGTAGGGAGGATGGTGGTCCTAACGTCGGTTATATATGTATATATATATATATTATATAGTATAGACTATATATACTATATATATATATATATATATTATTATATTATAGTTTTATATATATATTATATAAATATATTATATAGTTAGTATAGTACTAGTATATGTATTACTATATAACACTGACCAGTTACTTAGTTACCATGAACTACATCTAATGATCAAATCTAGCTCATTGAGATGATTATTCTTAAAAATAGAATAGCATCTGTTATTTTTTCCTTATTTTTCTTCATTTGGTCTGATTTTATAATGCGAAGAGCAGAAAAAGGCATTCAACGCTAACTTGTGTTGGGAGGTAGAGCAGTAACAGCCATTTCAGCTTCTTGTACAATGTCCTGTACTCTTCGAAGTTACATCAATTTTTTCAACTTCTTTCAGTGCAGGCTGGCTAATTTTATTTTTAAAGTTAATGAATATTGTGTCAAAGGATTAGGAAGGACCTTGCTCTCCGAATCCGAACCCGACTCCGACTCCGACTTCCGACTCCGACTCGCACCCTGTTCCAATGGATCCTATACCAAATAAATGGTACGCACAGAATGGGTCCATGAGTAGGGTTAAGACGAGCCACCGGATCTTGTGACAGCACTGGCACCAACCGCACAGGTTAAGCCCACCCGCAACCACCGCAGCACCGCGACCAGCAACTGTTCAATGTGCAGCCCGGTGCTCCGCCCCACGCACCGCACCGCACAACCGCACCGCACCTGGTGCGTCGGCAAACCCTAGTTCGACAGGAAATGGGTCGACATTTGTAAAAAATTTGTTATTTAGAGTTTCTTAACGAATCCAAGACATTAAACTTTAACTTACTTTAACTATTACGTTAACTTAACTTAACTTACTAACCTAACGCTTGCGACAGGCTGTACAGGAAATTTTTTTTGTTGTGTCCCCATTCTCCTGTTGACCATTTGGGATAGTCCACGTTTCATACATAAAACACCCAATGAGTCACTCTACCCTTCTCATTTTATCTTTCCTGAAAGAACAAAGCGGCACCGCTTGGCCAGGTACGTAGCCGGTTGGAAAGTGAGTTTTTTAAGAGTCCCATCTGTAGTTAGACGTTGAGCTAAAATATTCATTTTAAGCAGAAAAAATAATATATAAACGAATCAAACCAAGAATATATATTATATACTATATATAATATATATATAGTATTATATATATATATAATATATATATATATATTATATATTATTTTCTCTGATAGCTAGATTATATAACAAAAATATATATATTATATATATATATATATATTATCAATTTGAAATACACAGATGGGCATCGTAAAGGCGTTAAAGCGTTAATCCGTTTATTAACTTGCTTAATTTTCGTTAAATTTTACACGCTTTGTTAATTGTTCGAAAAGAAGTAACGACTATTAACGAGTTAAAGATTTTCCCTACATCCGTTAACCGTTGCCTTAATTTTTTTCAAATGTTTCTAAAAATATTTTCTTTATCAGATTTAATTGTATTAGATTCGATTTCCATAAGAGATTAAACTTTTTTTCCTTCAAATTTCCTAAACCGACTCTTCATGGCTCAAAATGTGTTTATATTTATTCGGTTACTTAATTCATTTAGTAACCTTGTTTAACACAGGGTTGGAAAAAAACCCGAGTTTTGAGGGAATGTGCCTTACGTGCTGACACCACCTCTCGTTCAATATTCTCTTTGTCTTAATACTAGCACTTTCCCATGATGTTGGAAGCACTTATTAAGGACTATTCCGAAATAAAAAGAAGCCGCTATGATCCTTCTAACTAATCGGGCCCTATAGCTCTCACTTGTAATTCTATCTAAGATCTTTGAAACCTCTCTCAACTCTCACTATCTTTAGACAATTCTGGAATTGTTCATTCTCTTCTTTGCCGTCGCTAGTACGAGGCTTTTGGTGTTACAAGTCTTACTGCGATATACATTCACTCTTAAACCGATTTGATGGTTTTTTCGGCTCTAGGACTAACTGGCAGACTTGCATAGTGGCGCTTGACATATATCCAGCATTTGACCGGGTATGGCCGCGTCGTTGCTCTCCAAGCTCCCCTCCCATTCCTCCTTCTCTTGCTTACTTATGTCTAAGCTTTCTTTCAAATCGCTAAACATCGCCTATGGTTGATGGAGGACTTCCTTCTTCTTTTCTGTCAATAGTGGATTTCCTCAGGGTTTCTTATTCCTATCCCAACTCCCTACTTTTCATAAATGATTTTTTCGACCTGCACATCTAACTCTATCCACCTCATTTTGTCGATCGACTCGACCCTTCATTCCTCATCTCATTTCAATTCTGCTCATCTTTTCTTCTAGAATATAGCCTCTCGTCTTAACTTCCCGAATTCTATTCTTGCTGCTAGATAGAATTTGCGGGTGGGGTCGTCAAACCTTGTGAAATTCAATCTTTAAAAAAGCCGCACTTCTACAAATCTCCCTCTCTAAAAATACTTCTAACTTTCCTATCTCGTTTTGACGGGTTCTTCGTCTCTGCCTGTTACAATATAAAACATCCTTTGGCCCTTAACAAAAAAAAATGGTCTTGGAAACCTGCACAAATCACAACGTTGCTAAGGGAGGCCTCCGTATGGTACAATACTACTTGCGAGACTTTTTTCCTCTTCTCAGTTTAACTCCCAGCTATACAAGGGTCTCAAACGCCCTTGTATATGAAGTACTGTTCTCATATCTGGGGGGCTCTGGTTTCAACCCGGCTTTTGGGACAGGGGCGAGTCAAAAGCCAAAAGGCTTATACTGTTCATGTATCTTTCCCAGTTTTTGGATAGGGTCGAGTCTTTGCGGCGCGATGTTGGTGATTTATTCTCTTTCTATAGTATCCACAGCAGCGGCAGGGTGTTCGAGGATGACTACCACTCGCGTGGCCACCGAACCTTTACGACGTCCCTAGTAGCACAAGGGTGCTGTATCACGAATTTTGTTTAGATATTGGTAACTCCAGGCTAAGTTGCTGCGGTGTTTACTTTTTTCCTTCCACCCACTGTTGCTGTGACTCTCTTCGCAATCTTCTGTGTTCCTGCTCAGACATTTAATCTCCCTCACTTTAAGCCCTGCGTCGATGTTTCCATAGTCTGTCGAAATGTTGCGCTAGCGGATGAATTATGGCCGTGCAACATCCCTCCTTGAATAGGGTCTCTGCCCGTGTGCTCATACTCGGAGGAATTTGTAATGTTTAAAAAAAAAAAAAAAAAAAAAAAAAAAAAAAATTTGAGACGTTCTTCATTGCAGACACGATATTCCCGATGAGTATTCTTGCCGATAAAAAAAATTCGGAAGAGATTTTCTTTTGTTAACGATTAAGAATTAACGACGTTAACTTTCTCATTAACTGTGCCCACCTTTGTATATATATATATACGAGTATATATTACTTTGCTAGGTTAGGGCTGTATCCGCTAGAGAAAGATCTCAGTATCGCTAGGGAGACAAAGTTATGATGTTTTATTAAATATGGTTAGATGAAGTACTTGGCATGCTTGTTAATCTAATTATACTTAACAAAACTCATAATTTTGAATTTTTTATTTACAATTTATGTATAAGGTTTGTGAGTAATGACTAAAAATAATAAGATTGTAGCAAATATTTGGGTGGTATTCATATATTTTTTCCTGTTTGATATATATGTAAAGAAATCAAATGATAATGTTTTCAAGAAAATCTGCTTTTCTTCCAAATCGTTGGACTCCATCACAATAGTTAATCAATTATATTATTTGTAATATAAATTATTTGTATATTTTTTATATCTGTTTATTCCAAATCGTTGGGCTCCATCACAACAGCTGATTCCAATTGTTTGTAACTAAAAGTAAACTGAGTATGTTGTCGTGTTCGGTTTTGCACGAAATTCGTGGTAAACCTGTGTAAACATTTCTTACCACGTGTAAGCACAAATGACTGAAAGGAAAACGCCTTTAGTCTACTTTGATTAACGTGCGCATTTTCAATAGACTACGTACATGCATTTGGCAACACTGCATTCTTTATTTTTGGAGAAAGGCACTCTGCATTTTCTATATTTGGAAAGAAAGGACATATAAATAATGGCAACATTGCATTATCTGTTTTTGGAGAAATACACGTTGCATTCTATATTTGGAAAAAGGACAAAGGACAGGTAAATAATAATAGTCGGAGGTGGCAAGGCCTAATTTCAAGAATCGAGTATACTTTTCGGAGTATAATTTTCGGTGTTTTTGTTTATTTATTGTACGAAAATAGTCTTTCTCGGTTAATTAAACTGTATTTTAATAATTTCTGTAAATTTTATGTGTAAAAAACATATCGGTAGTTAATACTAACATTAATGATACTGATGTTATATACGACCAAAATAATGATCGTACTCTTCGATATTTATTAGAGGGTTTTAAGAAAAACGATAACGGTGTAAATTGGCAACAAGTACCTAAACAATACGCTAAATAAGGGTTGTCCAACACACAGTCACACAATGCACCCGGCCTGAAATTCGTGTGCCGCACCACACCGCACCGACGCACCACTTCGCACCAGCAACCGCGGACCAAAGAATATATGAATTGTGTGCCAAACCGCACGCCACGACAGACTGAAATTGTGTGCCGTAACGCGCACCACGACACTGAAATTGTGTGCCATCCTGCCCAGACACTGAAATTGTGTGGCGTAACCGCCCACGCACACTGAAATTGTTGACTGCCGAGTACGCAACCCGACACTGACTTGTGTTCGTACCGGCGCACAACGACATTGGAATTGTGTCCGTACTCGCACCACGATACCTGAGAATCTGTGCCCGCTACTGCACCAGCACGACACTGAATTTGTGCCGTCTAGCACCACGACACGAAATTGTGTGCCGTCGTGCACCACGATACTGAAATTGTGGTGGTCGTATACCGCACCAACGCACATGAAATTGTGGTGCGTACTGCAGCTACGACACTAAAATGTGCCTGTAACGCACCAAGCGACAGCTGAAATTGTTGTTGCCGTACCCACACCACGACATACTGAAATTGTGCGTTCTGCCCGCAGAACTGAAATTGGTGTGCCATAAACCGCACAACTGCAAACTGAAATTGTGTGCGTCACCGCACCACGACATGAAATTGTGTGCCGTACTGCACCACGCAACGTGGAAATGTGCCGTACCGGGCAATCAACGACACCCGAAATTTTGTGGGGCCGTACGCACCACCGACACTGAAATTGTGTGCCCGCATCCGACACTGAAGATTTGTGTAGCCGTACCGCAAGCCAACGACACTTGGAACATGTGGTGCTGTCTGCAACAGACACTTTGAAATTGGTGCCGTCGTAACGGCACCACGACACTGAAATTGTGTGGCCGACAGCACGAACGGCACTGAAATTGTGTCGTACCGCACCACGAACACTGGAAATTGTGTGCCGCACCAGCGCACTGAAGAATTGTGGTGCCGTACCGCACCCACGACACTGAAATTGGTGTGCCCTCCCCGATAGCCACGACACTGGAAACATTGTGTGGCCGTACCCACAGGACCAGTACACCTGGAAATTGCTGTGCCGTAGCCGGCACAACGATCACTGGAAATTTCTGTGTTGTAACAGCACCACGACACCTGAAATATGTGTGGCCATAGACGACAAGACCGCACCCCGACACTGACAATTGTGTGCCGCGTACCCGCACCACGACATTGAAATTGTGTGCCGTACCGCACCACGATACTGAAATTGTGTGTTCTACCCCACAACGACACTGAAATTGTGTGTCGTCCGGCACCATGACTGACATTGTGTGGCCGCACCGCACCCACAACTACTGAAATTTGTGTGCCGTACCACACCGACGACAGGACTGGAAAAATGTGTGCTGTACTGCACCACGACACCTGAAATTTTGTCGCCCGAAGGGTAACCCCACCAACGACACTGAATTGTGTGCCGTACTGACCCTACCGACACCTGAAATTGTGCGTACCGAGCACGGGACAACTGAAATTGTGTGCCGTAAGACCGCACCACGATACTGAAATTGTGGTGCCGGCACGCACACTGAAGATTGTGTGCCGTACCGCCAGCCACGACACTCGAATGTGTGCTGTGAGCTGTACAGAACACTGAAATCTGTCTGCAGTCGGTACCGCACCACGCACACTGAAATTGTGTGCCGAACCAGCACCACGGGCACTGGAAATTTGGTGTCGTACCGCACCACGCACCGCTTTCCGCACCTACACCGGGACACTGCAATTGGTGTGCCGTACCGCACCACGACACTCGAAATTGTGTGCCCCTCACCGTACACGACACTGAAGATTGGTTGTGCCGTAAAACAACCACGACACTGGAAATTGTGTGGCCGTACCGCGCACCACGACATACTGAAATTCTGTGTTGTGCACACAACTGACATATGAAATGTTCCGTATCCGCCCAACGACACTAAATTGTGGTGCTCGTACCGCACCACGACACTTGAACAATTGTGTGCCGTACCGGCACCAACGCGATAACCTGAAATTGTGTAATTTGAAATTACCACGATCAAAACACTGAAATTGTGTGTCGTACCGCACCATGACAACTGAAATTGTGTGCCGCACCGCACCACAAACCCCAAAAAAAAAAAAAAAAAAACAATGAAATTGTGATGTAACACCACGACATTGAAATGTGTGCTGTACTGCACCACGACACTGAAATTGTGTGCATACCCCACAACGATCACTGAAAATTGTGTGCCGAACCAACAGCACCACGACACTGACAATTGTGCCGTACCGCACCACGACACTGAAATTGATGTGCCGCACAGCGCACCAACGGCACGGAAATTGTGTCGTCCGCAACCACGACCAACTGAAATTGTGTGCCGCACGCGAACACTGAAATTGCTGTGCCGTACCGACAGACACTGAATCTGGTGTCCTCAACCGAACCACGTACAACTGAAATTGTGTGCCGTACCACACCACGCCACACCTGAAATTTGTGTGCCGTACGCACCACGATAACTGATTCTGGGGTTGTAGCAGCACCACGAACACTCGAAATTGTGTGCCGTACCGCACCACGACACTGAATTGGTGTGCGTACGCACCACGACTTGAAATTGTGTGCCGTACCGCACCACGATACTGAAATTGTGTGTTCTACCTCACCACGACACTGAAATTGTGTGTCGTACCGCACCATGACACTGAAATTGTGTGCCGCACCGCACCACAACACTGAAATTGTGTGCCGTACCACACCACGACACTGAAATGTGTGCTGTACTGCACCACGACACTGAAATTGTGTGCCATACCCCACAACGACACTGAAATTGTGTGCCGTATTGCACCACGACACTGAAATTGTGCCGTACCGCACCACGACACTGAAATTGTGTGCCGTACCGCACCACGATACTGAAATTGTGTGCCGTACAGCACCACGGCACTGAAATTGTGTCGTACCGCACCACGACACTGAAATTGTGTGTCACACAGCACCACGATACTGAAATTGTGTGCCGCATTGCACCCCACGGCACCGAGACACTGAAATTGTGTGCCGCACCGCACTAAAACTTCGAATCGTACTTCACCGTTGCGTTGGTCAACCTTACAAAATGCAAACCTCATCACTGTAGTTGCGTTCCTGAGCAGTTTTTAAAATTATGAATTAATAACTTTTTCAAGATGCTATGACTGACGTCAGAATGTGGAGCGTGTTGTAAATCAATTTTTGTATTACAAAAGCATTTTCGGAGTCAACGTTCATGTTTGTAAACAAGGGGTAAGCTCTACACTAGGCTAGCCTACGCTCGGAAATTATAAAAATTTATAGTGGTTTTCTGAATAATGAGTCAATATTATTTCTTCTGCTGTGACTTCAGTGTTCCAATGACGTCACTGTTATATTACTACCATATGATTGTTGTCTTCACCTGCATAATTGACTTTGGTATTAGCTGTTGTTCTTAAAGAAATTAAGCCATTCAAAAATGCCAAAAAAAATTTTTTTCTGTAAGTTTGTTAGTGAATAGTATTTATAAATATTTTCGACAATCATATGACAAGTAAAAAGTTGACAATCCAGTGCTTGATATCTAAAACATATGGTAACTACATTTAATGGAAAGTTAATAATAGATAATGTACTGAACTTTTAAAACTGTTAAATGACATATTATACTAAATTACTTGTGAAATAATTTTAATTATCTCTCTCTCTTCTCTCTCTCTGCGCTTCTAGTCATAGGTATTTATTGTGAAGCTTAAAAATGATATAATATACATAGTATAGTATTGTATAGCATAGCAAAAGTTAGTATAGCATGGTATAGTATATAATTATAGGTTAATATGTACTTGTTATATAGTTATTGGTGTATTGCCTTTATATATATATTGATCTTATTATATATATACTATATATATAGTATATATATAAGTATATATATATTCTATATACTATATATAATATACTATATATTATATATATATATACTACTATATATATAATATATATATATATTATATATATATATATAATATATTATATAGTATATATATATATCTATAGTATATATATATATATATATAGTATATATATATATCATAGTATGATTATAACAAAAAAACTTCTAAAAGCAAAATAATAAATTGTGCAGTATATACCTGTATAATAATATATATATATATATACTATATATTAATATTATATATATTATATAATATATATATATATATTTATATATAATATATATATATATATATATATGTATATATATATATTATTATACCGGTAATATATATATAATATAGTATATACTATATATATATATAGATATATATATAATATAATCATACTATATATATATATATATAATATATATATATATATATATATATATATTATATATATATATATACTATATATATAGTATATTATATTATGATATCTGCTTTGCGCGTATCTGTGATTGGTTCAGAAGAAGAAAATTTTCTCGAAACTTTGTTTGCGATGGTTGTAATTTCTGCTGTTAATAGACATTTTTATTTCAAGCCCAGAAAGTTTCCGTAAAATAATTTTTGAATTTTGATCCATACCCGATCGCAATCTGACATTTGAATGAAGTTTGGGTCCGAAGATGATATAAAATTATGTAAACATCATCGTCACTCCACACTTAATTTCTCTATTCTCATCACATTCGGTCATCATTACACAAGCTACTGTGTCTGTTATTCAACGACTTATGAACAACTTTTTGCTGACCAGTGGTCTTCCTTAAACGTCAAGTTTTTGAGGTTGGATAGCAACTAATTATGTTTCTCTGAAAGTTGAAAGAATTTTTGAAAGTTTTCAAAATATCCTTAATTAAATTTTCATGTCATTTTTAATAGTCCTTCAATGTGTTCATGAAATTTTCTTCTTCTTCTTTACGAGAAAATAAGTTATTCCTCTTATTTTTCTTTGCAGAATGAATATATTTGGTCAACTGATAAGAAGTTGGTGTGTATTTGTTACCTGTGTGTAACTGATTGCTTAATTCTCGCTATGGTTGTCCAACAACCAAACAAATGCTATTTTTCTGTCTCCAGTCAACGACAGTCAGCGTTATATCCTAATTTTACAATTGAATGTAACAAGATTTTTTTTATGAGCTTTAGTACATTTTCCAACAATCTAAAATATATGTAGATTGTTCAACTTTAAATAAAGTATGCTTTAATTGCTTTTGATGATAAATGTTTGTGATTAGTACTGAACAACTGAATGGTTGTGCTCTATTGAGTAGTTACTTAAAGCACAAAGAGAGTGCACTTCTCATTTACTATTTCATCTCTAAAATATAGAACAATTGGGTGCAAATAGCTTTGGTCATTGACCCAAAGATACCCTTGAAATTCTCCGGACTACGCTACGTGTAGTTCTCGCAAAATCAGCAAGATATTGCTTCATTTTCAGAAAGTTCTTTCTTTCTTTTTCTTTCAAAAATTTCGATTGATTTATGAAGAATTAATGGTGACTTTTGAGATTTCCCAACTTTTCAACCATTGAAAAATCATTGATCAGTAATATAATATATATATATTTATACTAATTATATATATGGCTGATTATATATATAATATATAACATATATATAATAGGTGATTAATCTTACTATTTTATTTTACTATAGAAAGAATTAGTCTGGGCTCACTCATCATTTCATTTCTTTCCTTTAAACTTTATTTTTATATTATTTTCTTCTTATTTTAGGTCAAAGTGCATTAATTGAAAAGATAACTTCGTTTAGTTTATATTTAGTTATTAATTTATTACAATGTTTATAGAGCGTTTATAAATGCGTAGTGGCGCAACACGATTATTTTTTTCTCTCTCTCCATTGGTCCTTCAGATCAACTCTAAGCAAAGAATAAAATGTGACATGGGTTTGAGGGGCAATTTTCCAACCGTTAACAACTTTACAATTATGGCATTTCTCGCCATAATATTCGTAATTATTACGAAGTTTGCACAAGACACACTTGAAAGCGCCGAGCTGGGGACGGGGCGTTCGGTGCATCGCTTCCACGTGGGTATATGGAGATGTCGAATTTGTTGCTCATAAACCTTAACAAAATGTATGCTTTATAAAAAATTATTACATTGAATCCAAATTTGTTGCCATCGTGTGACTTTTGGAGGGTGATATTTATCAAGAGAACACTTTATTCCACATTTGTTTCTTCACATCGAATTTCTAAAATTACTTAATTTTAAATTGAATGGGATTAAGTGAAAAATCAAGTAGTAGAGGAAACTTAAATCTAACAAATGACTATAGCCTAAAAAGTAATCAACATGTTTACTGAAAGTTTCACCTTTATCATCATTATACAAGAGGATACTGGCATTAGAATTAAACTTTAGCCACATAGAAATCTTTCTTTATAAATCATCTAACTCTTCACATTCATTATTACATAAAATATGGCTTTACATTTATTAATTTTTCACCATTGTAATCTGTATTATTCTTATTTTATGTAACATTATTTCCAGATAACTTACTATGGGATAGGGGCCCATGATATATGGGGTTCTAGTTTGTTTCTGCATTACTGTTTGATTTTGACAGTACAAATTTTGCATTTTGCAGACTATTTGGCACATATATTTGGGGTTCCTTGCAGTAATTCTGGAACAGGGGAGATCTACAAAATTTTAGTTTTCAAGCGTAAGTTTTTTCATGACATGGGAAGGAGGACCCAGCTGGTCTATTAGATGTCTCTCATGGAGAGTTGGATTTGGCCCATCATTAAGATGGCAAGGGTGATTCCTTCTGAATTCAATGGGGCATACATTGACACAGTAGCATTATGGGAGAAGATCTAGCCAATAATACTGTCACATCTTCCATCATTCCGACAGCATGGCTCGCAAAGATCTCAACAATGTCTTATGAGAGTTTTCAATGAGAGCATTACTCTGTGGGATATTTGCTGAGAAGTTATGCGGATCCTAACTCCTTACACACACTCTTGAATAAGTCCGACGTAAACTGCGTTCCACTATCAGAAACGTAAGTTCCCACCACTCCGCTATGGGTAGAAATTCTTTGTAATTACCTCCACTATGGAAGAGTTTCTATGTTTTTTCAAAGGAAAGCAAAGAGATAACGGAGACACCTATCAATCATGTTAAAGGTACTTATAAGCTATGCATGAGGCATTTTAAGATGTCAATATGGACTCCTTAAATTTGGCGATACTGGCCTATAAGTATTCATATGGAGGGCTATTTTGCGAACAAGTTTAGATCTCTGGACATCATGCACAACTTTGTACAATTGCTCTTAACGTATTTGGCATATTTTCATAACAAAAGCGTTCTAAGGATGCCAGAGTTTTCTTAACACCAAAATGCCTAAAAGAGTGAGAACGAGAAATAACAGGAAAATAAGGATTCTGGAACAAAAGACACGTGGGAAAGTGGAATATGTTATCAACGCTTAGTTGGCACCTGAAGTCTCGATAATAAATAGAGTCTTATTTGTAAGCTTAAGACCCTGTATTTCTCTTGTAATTAAATTTTTCTGAAGTTGTACATCAGCTTCTTGTGCTGCTTGCAGATCTTTGCAGTCAATCTTACACTGAAAATGCTTAAAATTGCAATATTGAAAATTGATCCAAGAACTTCACGTCCAAAATATGTGAAGATTAATGCTGAATAGAAACTTTGGTGTAACCAAGGCTTCATCGCAGTATAATTCTGGAAGGACTTCTGCTTCAGAATTCTGAACTCCAAGTTGAAGAGAAGAGCTTGTTGCTCATCTAATCTACTTTTTCTGGAGAAGTGGAAGGAGTGGGCAAATTTTGATGGACATTCAGTGGTTCTCTGAGGCTGGATTTCTAACTCAAGAACTCTGCAAGAATATTTTTTTCTCGTTTATTATAATGCACTGTCAAATCATACTCAGACTTGTTAGCAAGTGATTAGCGTCAGTCTGTTTTATAAGTGGCTATGTGACTGAAAGATTATAACAAAACACTACCTTTCTACTTTCGACTATGTGTATAAATTTTTTAATTGTTTTAACCAAGGCAAGAGTTCCTTGCTATATATACTATATCCAAACCATTTTCAGTAGGATTCAATCGATAACTGTAAAATCCAAAAAAGCGGAACTGTTTTGTTCATTTTTCTTAGAACTAACACACCTGCCAAAGGCTCGTTGACTAGGCATCCATGAAAACAGATTTTGAGCAATATTTAGAAGGATAAAACCAAAGGTATATCGCATTTTTGGAGGGCCAATTTAGCCATATTAAAGGCTTCTATACTACCTCAGAATTTTATTTTTACTCTATGTTGAGAGTATGGGACAGCTTTGAGAAAAGAAAGAAGAGGAGAAACAACTTCAGATATACCAGGAAGAGAGAGGAGCGAAAGTAATTTAGACTAGCAATGAAAGAGCGTAAATCTTTGATAGTCTTTGGTGTAGGGATATTCATAATGCAGTGGTTTTTATCCTTAGGGAGCATGGAGCTTCGGACAACATGAATAACCTAAATCATGTTAACCGAGACTGTCCATTTGGCAACTTTCAGACTAAGTCTCAATTAAAAGATTTTCAACCGGTCCTATAGCCTTTCTAAAATTCTTCAGTGTTCATCAGAGTAGGAGTGGCGTGAAATATTCATCATTATATATAAAATGTTAGGATTTTAGAACGAATAAAGATATTATTTTGGTAACAACTAGTGGGACTGGAATGGAGCGTTCAACAATGTTATTATATTTGAAACTACTGTCATAAGGGCTGTTGATCGTAAAGAACTTTCGGCAATCAAGGTGAATTTTAAGGTTAAAATGCCTTTTTAAGTCTAAAACAGAAAATACTTTACACCTGTGAAGTAAGTTCGTAAAGTCATTTAAGTTAGGGAGACTGAAATTGTCTCGAACAGCTCGTTTGTTCAATAATCTCAAATCGGCTACTATTCGACTCCCACTAGTTTAGAAGTACCAGGAAATCGGAAATCCAAGGTGAGTGCGAGGAGAAAGTACTGCGCATTTACTTACTGCCTATCTCTTTCTTTTGGCTTATCAATAAACTAGTAGAAATTCTGCGACTTTTAATGTTTATTGGGGAACCATACTTTTTTAAATTATAAGGAATTAATTCATTTAAGGATTTTGTTCAGCGGGGGAGGGGAAATTTCTAAATTATTTCACTAATTAAAAATCAACTTCTTTCTTAATATCTATTATTCATTCTAATTTCAATCTATTTTTATTACAACTTGTAGGAAGGGCATTGGTCCTGATAGTACTCCAGGGATACTTTATTATAATTATATCTCTCAATTAACATTTTTAAAATTTTATATATCATTCAAACAAATTTTATATTCACTTAATAGAGAAGTATAAAGGGAAGCGCAGAAGCATTTCTATGGGAACGAGTTAAATTTGTATAATTAAAATCATTTTTGTTATGGGTAGTGCTTCAGAAATCATTCCTTGGAATGACTTTACATGAGACGCAGTTGTGGATCAATTAATAATATTATTTGAGCATAAATCTAGGTAAATTATATTTATAAAAAAATCTATCCTAAAATATTATAATTACATCAGCGATTAAAAATATAGTCTCATAGTCTCTTTTAGACAAGAAATTTGAACTTTTAGTTTTACAATCTTACATGTTAATCTGAATCTCACCATAGTTAGAAAGAAAACCAAATAGATCTTTATTTGTTCCGCATACGCCGTTTAAAATAGAAAATGAACTCCCTGGATCTAACAAGAATAATTGCTTTGAATTAGCGTCATATATACGGAGACAATTAATTGCAAAAATTTTACATTCGTTTACATTTTAAGAACTTTGGGAAACATGACCCTTCAAGAATCTGCTTTTCAAACGATCGTAGTATTTTGCTTGGAATTAGAAGATTACAGCCTATCCACTGACTGTTCGCTACCTGATAATGCATATCCCTTACGCTTAATAAATATGAGGTAATAAAATTTTCCCCCGTATCCCAAGATTCATTTTCACTAACTGGATTTATGCAAGTTTTGAAATTTTGTAAAGCATTATTAGCATTTTCACTTGAATGAACATGAACCTGAATATTATTTTTATTAGCATGCAAATTGTATGTATATTACCTAGTATTGTATTATTCTCTCACTTTTTATTTGATAACTGTCTCCTAATACGTTCTTATTATTAATACTACTTTTGTACTTACAAATTTTACGTTACCCCTGATTAAACGCACTTTCTTTGTACAGGGGTGTAACCCCCCCTATACTTAGTTTCCCTGCGAAGGTAGAGTAGTCCAGCTTATTATTGATGGCCTTGTCCAAACAATGGCCTTTGAGGTTCTTGCATGCTAGCCATTTCACGAAGGTGAAATGGTAGTAGAAAGGTCATTTTTCTAAATCCTGAGATTGACGACGTTAGACGACTTTTCCTGAACAGCAGGAAGAGAGCCTCTGTCCACTTATCATTAGAACATTGCAGTATAATTGATTTACTGATATGGTGAGGTCCAACTTCTGGAACTCAACAATCTCACTAGTTGATTGTTATATTTTGGGCAATCATTTG
>JABUQX010018150.1:0-12500 GCA_015478945.1 Trachelipus rathkii
AACTTGCGAGGTTTTATTCTTCCTTTTAAATTCTCACTTAAACTTTTCCACTATCATCCCCAATTAAAATCTCTTCTTTCGTTGAGATTCAAAGCAATCTAATTCTTCCCCTTAAACCTTATTCAAGCTCGATTCTCATAAGAACTTACCATCGTTTTTATAGGTCCAATTTCTAGTTGTCCTTGCTTTTTGACTGTGATTCAAAATTTTTTCATTGCTTCGAACTTCTGTGCTGAGATCTCCGATGATTTGCACAGTAATTTATACAGCCAAGACCTATAAATGCGATCCTCTCCAAAACACTATTTTCCCGGCAAATAAGTTTCGGAACGCCTTTAATGTCGAAAAAGGTCTTTCTACTGTGCGGTGGATACAGACAATACTGCTAAGATATTCAGAAGAGTAGCAATTGTTAGGAAACCTCCTCTTGTCACACTTAGCCAAAGCACCGATCGCAGGTTTTTGTTTTTCATTTTCTAGCAGCCATTTACGCTGCGAAGACACACTGCCTGCCTTTTTAGTGTATTCCTCGTGAGGGTCCTGGAAGCGTCCGTCTTTATAAAGAGGAATGCTTTTTCATTCAATATGCCTATCAAGGTACATTGGCCACTTTCTGGTAAAATACTGAAGTGAAATGATAGTGATTTCATGCGAGAGAAATCGATCATGTCAACGAAAAAATCAGATCATCAATAAACGGATAATAAAAACTGAGCATGCGGTAATATATTCGGGATCCTGATGTAGGCAAACAATTACAACGAGTCTTCCTTGGAACTTCGTAGTCTTAGCAATTGTTATTTCAATACTAAAAGCTCTTCGCATACATTTTTAAGGCTTTGTTAATAATGGTTTTTTAAACTCGGTATCTGCAACTTTGTTCTATCTTTTCGAGAGTTGAATAATGTCTTTCACTAAATTTATATTGCTCTGACAATGTCCAAATGGACACTCTGTTACTGTTTTGACAAGGTGAAGTTAATTCCAAGAAATTTACTTAAAACGAATAATGTTATTATAAAATTTTCAAATTACTGGTTGAATTTAACAACGAAGTAGCTTTCTTTGATAATTCACCAGGCCAATCTTTTATTTCTTCCAATGACGCAAGTAATGGCTCAAGTCTCTTTTAAAAGGAAAACCGCTTCATGCCCGTTCACACCATCTTTTTGATCCTCTTGTTATTTGGTTACTAGAAAACTTTTATTTTATCTCCAGAAGTTTTGTGCGCTTCGGAGGCAAATCGAAAAAAGTGCATATTTCAGGGATGAATCCTAAGACGTTTCCGAACTGCCTGAATTTTAGAAGAGTCTGAGATACAAAGATTTAAACAATGTTGTGCTTCATAATGTGTGTATAGAGCTTTAGGATACTCATTCCGAACAACAGATTGCACTCCTCGGAATTCGCCTCTCATGGAAGAGGCTCCATCATATCCTTGGCCTCTTAAATTTTCGAGTTTTAAACCAAGATAGCCGAGTCTCTCCAAAATTACATTTGCCAATGCTTTCCTGAGATATCATAACCGGAACAAATGATAAAAAATCCTCATCTTAAGAAAAGGAGTATCACCTCCATCACCACCAATCGCGTACTTACATCAAAGTGGAAACCTGTTAATGTTTTGGGAAAATATCCGTTGGTTTCATCAGCTAATACTTGAATAAAAACTTTGTTTTTATTACTTCTTCCACCATTTTCCCTTTGTATATAGCTGACTAAATGACTGTATGATTTCATTCTGTATCATCGAACTCGTATACATTGAATTTTTTAGACGATAGAAGTAAGTGGCTTCTTCAAAACCGTGTCACACCTCCATTTGCTCGAAACTTAAGAAGGCTTTTAAAATTTCCGTCATTTTCAGCTGGAGTTGATAATTCAATACGTTCAGAGTCACTTGAGTCCTTTAATGCAAGACCTTGCTGGTCACATAAACGTATAGTTTCAATTATTGGTACAAGTTTTTCTCTATTTTCCTTCACATTTTTTCTTATTTTGAGTGTCCAGTTGTTTGTCTATGCTTTCGATTTTTTCTGAATAAGAGCTTCAATATAATAATTATCTTTATATATATAATATATATATATATATATATAGATTATATATAATATATATATATATATATATATATATATATATATATATATATATATATATATATATATATATATATATTATATATATATATAATATATATATATATATAAATATATAATAATATATTATATATATATATATTATATTATATATATATATATATATATAATATATATATATATATATATATATATATATATATATATTATATATAATATATATAATATAATATATATATTATCTATATATATATAATATAATATATATATATATATTATAATATATATCTATATATAATTAAAATATATATATATATATATAATATATATATATATAGTATATATATATCACTATATATATAATATATATATAATATATATAAATATATATAATATATATATATTTATATATATATATATATAATATATATATGTTTGTAGTTTGTTTTCTGCTGAAAAAATTTCAATCGAAAATTTCGGGGGGGGGGGCTGCAGCCCCCCCTCAGCCCCCCCCTGGCTACGCCCCTGATCTCTTTACAGTTTTCAAGTTTCCTGCTTCGATATCCTGCTTTGAAACTCGATACTTATTTAAATCATAGAAGTGGTGGGTTGGAAACCCCTGCTTGCAGGCCACGCCGACATGGGAACATCATTCTTGTTGCGACAAATTTGCAATTAATAAGACGAAGAAAAATTTCACTCGGGCCAGGAACTCGAACTATCGACAACAGCGTCGCTGTTAGACAATGTACAAGAGGTTAACCACTAGTCAGATCCGACACCCCAGGAAAAAAAGGTATTTCGTTACAGTTTTAAAGTTTCCTGCTTCGATTCACTGCTTCTGAAACTAATACTTATTAAAATCCACAGAAGGATGGTTGGAACCCCTTCTGGAGCTACACGGTATTCTTCAGGGGTGCTCAGGGTAAAGGACCAACGCGACCAACGTCAAGGTACGCCAACAGCGCACAACATGCTTCTTTACGACAAATTTGCAAATTAGACGAAAAAAATTTCACTTCGCGCCAGGACTCAAACTATCGACAACAGCGTCGCCGCTAGACAATATACAGGAGGCTCTACCAATAGTCCGATCCGCCTCCCTAGAAAAAGAACGCATCTCGGAAGTTTTCAAATCTCCTGCTTCAATATCACTGCTTTTAAACTCGACACCTACTTAAATTCACAGAAGGGTGATTGGAATCTCTGATGGGGCTACACGGCATTCTTCTGGGGTGCTCCTGGGTTACAGGAGCAACCGACCAAAGTCAAGGAACGCCGACATGCGCACAACATGCTTGTTGCGAAAAATTTGCAATAATAAGACGAAAAAAATTTCACTCGCGACAGGACTCGAACCATTGACAAATGCGTCGCCGTTAGACAATGTAGAGGTGGCTCTACCACTAGTCCGATCCACCTCCCCAGAAAAAGAAGGCATCTCAAAAGTTTTCAAATCTCCTGCTTCGATATCACTGCTTTGAACTGATACTTATTTAAAATCCACAGAAGGATGGTTGGATCCCTTGCTGGGATGCTACCATGCATTCTTCAGGTGTGTTCAATGTGTTACAGGAAGCAAACCGCACAAAGTCAAAGGAAGCCGGACATGCGCACAATATGGTTGTTGAGACAAAAATTTTGCAATAATAAAGGCCGAAAAAAATTTCAACTTCGCCAGGACTCGAAGCCATGACAACAGCGTCCGCCGTTAGACAACTGTACAAGGAGGCTCTACACATAGTCCGATGCGTCTCCCTCAAAAACAGAAGGCATGCTGGCGGAAGAATTTCCAAATGCTCCTGCTTCTGAGATATCACTGCTTGAAACCGCTTTACATATTTAAATCCACAGAAGGGTGGTTGGAAACCCCCCCTGGGAGCTACACGAGCATTTTTCAGTGGTGCTCCATGGCGTTTAACAGAGCAGCCGAACAAAGTCCAAGGATCGCGCGACAGTCGCGCAACATGCTCGTTGCGAAAATTTGCAATAAAAACGAAAAATTATTACTGCGCGAGACAGGACAGCGAACCATACGACAAGAGCGTTGTATTTAGACAATGTACAGGGGGCTCTACCTAGTCTGATCCGCCTCTCCAAAAAAGAAGACATCTCGGAACAGTTTTCCAAGGTCAACCGCTTCCGACATCACCGCTTTGAACATGACTTATCTAAATCAATTGTAAGAAGGTTGGCTTGGAACCTATATAATATATATGGTTATATATATATATATATATATAATATTATTATATATATATAAATGTCAATAATAATAATATATAATATATAATATATATATATTATACCTACTATATTATTGTATAACATATATACTCACATAGATATATATATATATATTACTAATAGAGTATATATATGAGAATAAAGTTTTTTTTTTTTGCCGTCTAAAAAATGAAAAATTTTCAAGATTTATTTGTGTTTTTTCTAGCATTTCATATTTTCCTTACATGAGATATAAAAAAAATTCATTAAAGAAAAAACGAACAGATTATTTTCTTCAAATTTGGTTACCAAGCTCACATATAAACGTGTAAACAAACTGATGTTTATATTAAATGTTTTGGTAGAACGTAAGGTGGTGTCAGCCATGGTTGACTATTTCCTCTGTCAAAAAATTTTGATACAGTACTTTTCAGAGATTGTAAAAAAGCATTATTGTAAAAAACAAATTTTCAAATAAGGTGTCTAAATAAAATTTATTCCAGCACCTAAATTTGCTTTTGAAATTCAATAAAAAAAAAATTCCTCTCTTCAACCCTAAAACTGTCAAAACGCAACAAGTTTTTTTTGTGTTTGTCTTTTTCATAAAATTACAAAATATAAATAGTTTTGTTCATCAAAAGAAAATTTACTGTTTATCGGTTTGGAATAGTGAGTTTTGCTATGAAGTCTCCCTTAATTAAATGGAAATAATTAAAAATTTGCATTGCGCGCCTCACACACAATGACAACAACAACACACACACAACTTACCACACAACCTACGCTCATATTATAGCGTATATATATATATATGTATGTAAGGCTTATAGATAGAGATATATAGATATATATATATGGTATATAATATATCATATTTATATATATATAGTATATAGTATATATATATATATATTATATATATATATATAATATATATGTATATATATACGTGTCTGCAAAAATTAAATTAAAACTACATACTTTTGGTTTAAAACTACAGCTCATATATTTCAAAAACTACAATAGATACAGGGAAAAGGAATACATTGTTTGAATCCTGGTAAAAATTTAGTGCGGAAAATGTAAAAAAAAAAAAAAAAAAAAAATCATTCAATCAACCCTCAAAAACTACAATAGCTATAGCGAAAAGGAATACATTTTTTGGAATCCTTGTAAATTTTTAGTTAAGGAAAATGTAAAAAAAAAAATAATAAATAAATAAATTAAATAAATATTGGCTTTTTTTTTTTTTTTGGACAGGGGAACAATAGTATATAAATATATATATTATTTGGTAAAGGTATTACACGGCAATGTAGGGGCTCGAGCCGACGGGGAACACAGGGGGGGACGTTTACCATACCCCGTAGGGAGAGGCGGAGGGAACCCCCGCGACACACCAAATACCGAAAGAGCGGGTTTCCGAGGACCCTCCCGGAGGGGGATTAGTCTCTACGCCACGTAGTTCCCCGGAAGGCGAGAGACCCCGACTCCTGCCATCGTTGCGGTATACCTTGGGATTTCTTTTAGTTAAAAAAAAAAAAGCAAAATTTAATAGAAAGTCTATTTTTTTAACGAGTAACCAATAAAGGTCTCTAATAGCCTCTCTAATCATATTTACTATAATTATTAACAATAATTTTTTATTTTATTTTATTTTTTTTACATTTTCTATGTTAAATTTTTACCAGGATTCCAAAAAATGTATTCCCTTTCCGCTGTAGCTATTGTAGTTTTTTGAGATATAATTTTTTTTAATTTTTCTTTTAATTTTTTTTTTTTTTTTTTTTTTTTTACATTTTCCGCACTAAAATGTTTACCAGGATTTCAACAATGTATTCCTTTTCCTGTACCTATTGTAGTTTTTGAGATATGAGTTGTAGTTTTAAACCAATTATCACCATATATACTATATATATTAATATATATATATATATATATATATATTATCTATATAATATATATATATATATATATATATATATACTATATATATTATATATATATATATATATATATATATATATAATATATTATATATATATATATATATAATATATATATTTATTTATATATATACAGGGTGTCAGAAGATTTGTTCATGGTTCAAAAATTATTTCAATTTTAGTCTGTTCCTCTAAAATATTCGTCCACCTAATAATTATAAATAATAAAAAAGAACGAGTAATCTGAATCTCTATCTTTTTAAGCATGAACCTGAAGGGTGTATCTGTGTACTTAAAGATTTTTCAGGAACTCTGTTACCTTCCGTCATAAATAAAAAATAAAATAATAAAACATGGCTTTGAGAAGACTGTGCTTACAAATAATTGTGATATAATTGAATGACAATAACCCTCAAATATTTTAACGACAGAAATGTGAACCACCTAGCAGAAAAATTTGTCCATTTTATCTAGATTCTAAAATGGTATAACACAAAGGATATAGAGGAGAGTTTTCTTCATTATAAACTTTTTAGACAAATAAATCGTGTCTCTGAGAACATGCACGTTTACAAAATTCGAGTGAGTTAAGTAGCTAATTGCAGCATAAATAAGAAAAAAATGAAAGAGTAAACGGCATGAATTAAGATTTAGTCACTCGTTAATTCGCATGTAACTACGCACGTATTCGTAACATTTTACTTTCTAACCATTATTAAGCTTCTCATTCTGGACTATGTGATCGTGTGTTATGATTTTGACCACCTACTCATGTCATTGTGAATTTTAGACTGTTTGCCATTTGGACTGTGTTCGACCTGGACGAAGATAATGTCTTATTCTCCTCGTGATTATACAGAAATGCATCACGCGTCTGAGTTTTTGTAACGAAAATGGTCGGGCTTTTACAAAAGAGTATAGGGCACGATACCCCGATCGAGATAGCTATCCTGACTACAGAGTGTTTCAAAATGTATATAGGTGGTACATGAACTGCGAAATCCCTGGCAATCCTCGGAGAAAAGAAGATCTAGACTTGAAATTAAACATTACTAATATTGTTATTATACACTGGACCCTAACTAATAATATTTTCATCCTTATCACTAAAATATTTATACTCTTCTGAGCAAAAAACAGAAGCTTTCATCATTTGCCTATAGTTCCATATTGGTATTTCCTCAGATATTATCCCTTCTTCGTCAAAAAATATGCCTTGTTGATAGCGGATTCTCTCATCAATGTCCGAATATTGGATTTAACTACATGACTAAAATTCTTTGCCATTATTTCTCTCTGATTGGGTTTTCTTCATCGTTAATGCAGATTTGGTTTTATTAGCTTTATTTTCGCAAGTGTCAGGATTATCAAGATCTATTGCTTCTACAATGTTTCCGCATAATTTTACTAAGAGGATCGTCAATTATTCTCTATTAACCATATGCTGAGCAGACTGCTTGCTGTGCCATGAAAATGAAAAAGATGAAACTCTTGCCTTATATAGCAAGGGAAACATCCGCATCCTCATCTACATCGCCGGATGTGCAACATTAAATATCCACATTCACATCAGCGGATGTGAAAAATTAGATATCCGCATTCATATCCTCATCCGCGGATATTAAAATTTTGACATCTGATATATCACTATATATATATATATATATATATATATCTATATACTATAATATATATATATATATATAATACTATATAATTATATATATATTATATATATATATATTATATATATATATATATATATATATATATATATATATATATATATATATATATATATATATATATATAAACTCCACACATCATCAAACACAAATTTCAACACGGTTTCAAACAAAACCTGCACTCTACAACCGCACTCATAAACGTTATACAACCCACAATCTACGGCATAAACTCAAAATCAACTCACAAAACAATAATCATAGCAATTGACATCAACGAAGCTTTCGATACAGTACCCAAACATAACTTGATTCACAAAATAACAAAATCTAATATCCCCACTAACCTAAAGAAATGGATTTCCAACTTCCTATCAGGACGAACTGCACAAATACAAACAAACAATACAAAATCCAGAACATTAAACATCAACAACGGAGTACCCCAAGGCGCAATACTATCCCCACACTATTCAACCTATTTACGGCCGATCTACCACAACCACAAACAGATCACACAATCATAACAACCTAAACATGGCCACAAACCTGACACAACAAAACATCAACGAACTTCAAACATGCCTAACAGAAAACAGAATGTCCGCCTCACCAAACAAATCTTCATTAAATTAATTACCACCTCAACAAGTAAATCTTCAATTTCATTAATCACCACCGACCGCCAACTTCGCGCCACACACATCAAGTCTACCTAAGCAACATTGCTATATCCTTTAACAAAACTCCCAAAATCCTCGGAGTAACACTTGACACGCATCTCACCTTCACAAAGCACACAGGCAACATAATTTCATCTGCAAACAAGAAGCTGAACATATTAAGTACCATCACTGGCACAGACTTCACAAACAATAAACCAACATCCACCACCATATGCAAACAATACATCCGTCCGACTCTAAACTACGCTTCTTCAACTTGGCGCCCACTACTGACAAAAAAATAACATAAAGGAACTCTAAACGACACAAAACAAAGCTCTAAGAATGCACATCAAGGATGATCATCAACAACACCACAACAGCACCTGCAAGATGAACCCAAAATTCTACCCATAGACACACACCTGGACATGATAGGCACACAATTCTTTTCCAAAACCCAAACACCCCAACACCCATGCCACATTGCACTCTCTAACCCCATCCACCACAGACTCAAACAACCTCCTTCTTCACCAACTCTATATTACAAACAAATTCTGAACAACATTCCACCACCACCAAACAACACAACATACACCAAACAAATCCACACAACACTAACAGAAAACCACTTAAGACGCAGACCACCAAACAACATTTTAAACAAACACCCACCAGAAATAGCACCAGAATTCAACTCACTACCAAGAACAAGTCAGTCATCCTTGGCAAAGCTAAGATGCAGCCACCACCCTAAATTACAATACTACAAACACAGATTCAACCTTAACCAAACCACCACAGACATCTGTCAAAACTGTAACCAGGTTCCGGAGGACACATCCCACTTCTTTCTCTCCTGTTTAACCAACTCTCAACACAGAACAACATGGAACATATCATCCCTGGAGGATCTCTGGAGGAGACCGGTGGCGTCGGCGGGGTACCTGAACGCGGTGTGGCCTCTCCCAATGATAGGGAGTGGTCAAGGGTGAGAAGGTAAAAAAAGGTGCATATATATATAAGTATATATATAATATATTATAGAACATATATATACATCTATATATATATATATTTATATTATATAACATAATATATTTATCATATATTTTTATATTATATATATATAGTTATATATACACCTATATGATATATATATATATATACGGGATATATATATATATATATATATATATATATATATATATTATATATATATATATATATATATATATAATATATTTTATATGTTATAACTATATAATATATATATATATATATATATATATATATATATATGCCTACAACACTCAGGAAAAAATTTAATTTTTAATGAAACTTAAATCGAATACGAATTCAATATCCCGGTATTTATAAAACTGAGCTCAATTTTATTAAAAGCGCACAAAATCAGTAATAAATTAATATTTAATAATATGGAAAAGCTTAATTATTAGACTAACTCCAGTCCAACCACACAGAAGCATCAATTAATACACATCGAAAAATAAAATCTTACTGGTCTGCTCGAACCAAATTAGCTACTAGCCTAGAAGGAGTCTGACTCAAGCAAGTATGGCAGACTCTGGTTGGAAGAATGAGTCAATGATTTTATATGAAATTATGAATTAAATAAGTCGGTATAAGAGATGATCAAGTTAGCATAAAATTAATTAATTAGTTTATTATTATTATTATTATTATTATTATATTATTAATAATATTATTATTATTTCTTGCTAATGTAATTTAAATTGTGATTCTTTAAAAAAAATGACTGCTAATTGAGTCGGTCGGCAATACGGAACTTGCCTAGCCATATAGGAAAAGGAACTATTTTATTGAGTCAGAGAAATAACAGTTGCCACCAATCGCTAATATTAAAAAAGGAAATCGAGTAGAAATTTAAGTCGGCGGCTTATCAGTGAGCCTTCGAACGAAATCATATATATATATATATATATATATATATATATATATATATATATATATATATATATATATATATATATATTTATATATTATATTTATTTTTATATTTATATAAATATATATATAAAAATGTTATTATATATGCTGACTTTTTAATATTTTTTTTGGGATTCACTAAGGCAAGTAGGCGTTGCCTACTCTGCCTACCCCAAAAGCCGCCTTCTACTGATATATATATATATATATATATTATATATATATATTATATATATATATATATATTATGTATACTATATAATATATATATATATATAGTAGTATATATATATATATATATATATATATAATAAAAAAATACAATTTTATATTAATTTAGGCATTTTTTTTTATTGTATATTACGTAAAAATATGGTCTTGCAAATTTTGGTAATTTTTTTTAAAAAATTATTTGCGAACACTTTGTCTATGAAATCGAATCTCGTTGATAATCGTGAAAGAAAATCGGTTATCAAAAAATATTAATGATATCGATGTATCGATAATCTGAAACACATTTCGACAGTGTTTCTTCATTATTACACGAACGAAATGAAGACAAATTGTTATGATTTTCGTAGCGTTATTTTTTATATTTTTAATTCAAATGTTTCTATTTTTAATATAGTATTTAAATGCATAATCAGAGTGAAAATCTTCAATTACTTTATAGTATAAAAAGGTGAATAATAAGTAGATAAAGGTTTGAGTATATATAAATATATATATATGTATAATATTTGAGACTATATTATATATATATATATATTATATATATATATATATATATACTATATATATATAATATATATATATATATATATATAAAACTAGCGCAATAGATTTAAGGATGAACATGTTGAGAAACCTTTATTCTCAAATATAACGTGATTTTAATGAAGTTCAACTATTAAATAACCTGTTTTCAGCGCTATCTTTAAATGGGTGTAGGTTGGGGAGAGGGATTGGTGGGATAAATGCGAGCTTGAGTCCTCCTCCTGATTCCTGGTGGCGCTTTCGAATTCTACTAAAACTTATACCTTTTAAGACTCTTCTTCCTTTTCACAAACCTTTTATTAATTACATAATCTTTACCGAACCAGATTAAAGACATTTCAAATGTTTTGAACTGCTTTTTCAATTTACAGAATTAAAATACTATATTTTTAAATTTATATTAGAAAACGTGCTGAAGATATCTGCATCTTCGTAGATATAGAAAAATCAGGTGCGCAATCTGCAGAAGCAATAGTTGATGTAAGATTTTATCATCCGCAATGCAACCTCGACCACTTTTATGCAGTATATTATTACCCGCTAAAAATAGTTAAAATTATAAAGATTCGATTCTATGAAAAACACTATTATTATTATTATTATTATTATTATTATTATTATTATTATTATTATTATTATTATTATTATTATTATTATTATTATTATTATTATTATTATTATTATTATTATTATTATTATTATTATTATTATTATTATATTATTATTATTATTATTATTATTATTATATTATTATATTATATTATTATTATTATTAATTATTATTATCATTTATTAATATTATTATTATTATTATTATTATATTATTCATTATTAATTATTATTATTATTATTAATTATTATTATATTATTATTATTATTATCAAATATTATTATTTATATTATTATTATTATTATTATTATTAATAATTATTATAATTTTGGTTATTATTATTATCATTATTAATAAATTGTTATATTAATATTATTTAATTATTAATTAATATTAATGATTATTATTATTATTAATTATAATTATTTATCATTATTTCTTATTATCATTATTATTATCAATTAATTGATTATTATTATTATTATTATTATATTATTATTATTATTAAATTATTAATT
>JABUQX010018150.1:25000-35000 GCA_015478945.1 Trachelipus rathkii
TAAAATTTAAATAAAAGAACGGTGATTAAGAATCTAGTAATGTCCTGGAGCCAAAGCTCCATAAAAAAAAGGTTTATTGAAATATATAAGGAGGAAAAAGGAAGATTAAAGTTGCATACGTACGAGGAAAAGAGAAGTAAATGAGCAGTTTGGAAAGAGGATGAATGGTGACATACAAGGGAATAGGAAGCTCTTCTGGAAATAATTACGAAAGGTTAAGAAAGAGAGAAATGTAAATGTTCATAGAATAATGAGTAGGGATGGTACTTTTGTAGTTGATGAAAGAGATGTGAGGTGAGTGTGGAACGGATGTGTTTGGGTTTGATGGTGTAAGAAGAAATAGATGTTTTGTAGATGAGGTAATCAGTAGAGAGAAGGTAATAGGTAGAGTGAGAAAGTTGAAGAAAATAAATGCTCAGGTACAGATGGAACTACTGGTGAAATTATCAAGAATGGTGGCGAGATTGTGATTGACTGGATAGGGAAGTTGGGTAACAACGTTTTGTGGAGGGTATAGTTCCGAAGGATTGGAGGAGAACAGTAATAGTACCCTTATTTAAGAGTAAGGGAGATAAATGGAACTGTAAGAACTAAAGGGAAATTTGTTTATTGAGTGTTGTAGAGAAGACCTGTGCTGGTATTTTGCTTGAAAGAATGTAAAGACTGACTGAGGAGCTAATTGTCGAAGAACAAGGTGCATTTAGAAGTGGCAAAGGATGTGTAGATTAAATCTTCACATTAAAACAAATGATTGAGAAAATAAGACAGAAGAAAAATAAATTTTATTTAGATTTTATGAACTTTCAACAGGCGTATGACAGGATTAAAAGTTAAGCTCTGTGGCAGGCGTTAGTAATATATGGTGTTGGTGATAGGCATCTGAATAGAATCAAAAGTATGCATGTCGATACTGAAGCGTGTGTAAGAGTATATTGCGTTGAAAGTGAATGGTTTAATATTATTATTATAGTGAGGCAGGGATGTGTTATGTCTCCTTGACTATTTAATTTATATATGGATGGGGTGATGAAAGAATTAGAGGTAAATCTGGTAAGGGGAAATGTTAGACCGATGGAGAATGGAAGAGAGTGAAGGGTGCGAAGCTTATTGTACTCTAATGATTTGGTTTTGTGTGGCTAATCCGAAGAAAGTTTGAGAGGATTGATAGAGAAGTTTGAAAGTAAATGTAGATAAGAGTGAGGTGATGGTAGTGAGTGAGGAAAGGTTGCGGAAGAACACTCGCCCAAAAGGAGAAACCCAGATTCGTAACTGGTCGTGTTGCTGAATGTGAGTTATTCTCTTCTTGGCTTCGTTTTACTTGGAGGTTAAACTTAGTACACCACCTTCTTGAATAGAGCGGTGGTGCTATTCTGTAGAAGTAAAAACATAAATAAATAAAAAAAATAAACTTTGGAAAAAATATGTTTAAATATTTAGGCTATATGTTGAATGAAATGGAAACTGATATTGCAGATTGTAGTAGGAGAGTTATGAATGGTAGGAAGGTGGCTGGAACAATTAATTCTTTGATGAATACGAAGGGGCATAGTCTTGAGTGCGATAGGGGTTTGCGTGATGGAATGTTGTTACCGGTGTTAATAATATATAGTAATGAAACTGCGGTGTTGAATAAGAGGTATAGATCTAAGGTACACTCTGTTCAGATTGGAATTTTAGGGAAGTGTTATGTGTAAGAAGAATTGATAAAATGGCAAATGAGCGTGTTTAGAGAGTTGTGTGGTATGAAGAAAAGCGTAAATGAGAGAATGAAGGAGAGACTATAAAAATGGTTTGGTCACATAGAAAGGATGTATTATAGTCGGTTGCTTAAGCGTATGTATAGTTGTGAGTGTTCTGGGAATCGACGGGCTACGAGGCCGAAGAAAATGTGGATTCAGTCAGTAAAGGAATATCTGAGGGAACTGAATTTGATTTTCGCAGAGGCGAGAAGAGAGGTTCATAATTAATAGGAGTGAATGTCAGGGTTTTGTTAGTGGGTATGATTGTGGAATTGGCTTAAGGGATGAACCCTTCATTGACAAGATACCACAGTAAGACTCCGCAGCGGTCCTGTGAAGCCTTAGGGTGAATTTTTTTGACTGTGACTGGCTCTCACTTAAGGGTATAAAGGCATTGTAAGAGGGGTGCCTTTCCTTTCGGTTTATGTCATGCTTTTCTACTAACTTTTCTGTTTCTGGTGTATGTTGCGCCAAGCTACGGATGAGAGAAAAATGAAGAAATATATATATATATATAATAATAATATATATATATATATATAATATAAGTATATAATATATATATATATAATATAATATATATAATATATATATATATATATATATAATAATATATATTATATATATATATAATATAATATATATATAATATATTATATATGGCCGAAACACCTTCGATCTCATAGCATGGGGGTAATTAGAGCACTTTCCTCGTAGTTGTTTATTATGATAGTTAGATAAACAATACAAAGATGATTTTCATTAAACAGGATGAATAATGGATGGGCATATATCAACGTTAGCACTATTATGAATTTCACAGACTAACTAATAAGATAATGCACAAATTCCCTATCCTAAACAGACCTGCCGGCCTTTTGTTAACTCTAACAATTTACGTAGGGCATCCTCTCACTATGAGGGTTGCTACGAGACTCCCGGGCGTGATTAGGTGGCGTCCTATGTGGACCCAGGCACCAATCATAACCCTTGTTCGTTTGGCATTCTTTTCCTCCGCGAAGGAAAAGAGGCGCCAAACACTTGACTTTCAAATAATGTACATAGTGTAAGTATGAAGTAGACCACCATTAATGCAAAGTGATATGCAGGAGGTTTGCAATAGCCTCTTACAGAGATGCATACACTCTAAGACACTGCATGCTATTGTCTTACAAAGATTCCCTACCGTAATTTTCAGCTTAGACTGGTGGCCCTCGAGTGCAAAAAAGGATCTCTGCCTCGGAGAACAGGGGTGAGGCCCCTGTTTCCGATTTCACAGAGATACTTCTTACCCTCCTTCGATTGAATACATGAAATACAAAGTTGAGGAAAGAGGAAGAACAGGTGAAACACTACTTGTGGAAGGTGAAAGAACTTACAATATGAATATTTAATACCTTTTATAAACACTATTGTTCTCGTATTAATTACCATAGCAACGTCTTAGACTCTTATTTTCCCCAAGAGCTATTTACCTCGGTTCCTCATTTCTTTTCTCTACTTTTGTTATTCCGCGTTTTTCTTGCGTTCTGGTGGGTCAGGAACGAGATTATAGAAAATTTTGACATTTCTTAAATTTTCTACCACCACCTTATCTCCTTTCACAATATGAGCGTTATTATTAGTGATCTTGACGACTCTATAAGGTCCGTGGAATCTTGGAGAGAGCTTACCACGATTGTATTGTTGACTCTTTACCAGCAGATAGTGAGCATCTTTTAAGTTACGAGGTACGAACACGTTTCTGTTTCTTAAGTTGGTCCTCTGAGAGAGTGGTTTGGCTATGAGTCCTGCTAGTTTTTCAATATAATTATCATAGGTTTTAGGACCGTCTGGGAGTGAAGGGTCTATCAATCCGTCAGGAATGTTTATATCTTGCCCGAACATCAATTTGCTGGGGCAGATGCCCGATTCTGAGATGGGGGCAAGCCGAAGCGCGAATAAGACGAATGGTAAAACGTCTAACCACCCTTGACTCTCCATGCCTGGCTCAGCTAGCATGGTTCTTAAACTGGTTAGAATCATCTTATGTGTTACCTCCACCTTGGAGTTCGAGAAGGGCGCGTAGCTCGCGGTAGTTATATGTGTTATTCCTAACAGTTTACAGACACTTTCAAATAAATGTGATGTAAAATTTCCACCCTTGTCTGTGATCAGGTTGCTGGGAACTCCACACATCGGGATTAGCTGATTTATTAATGTTTTAACGATGGTTTCTTTTGTGATGTCCTTGAGGGGAAATGCCCACACATAATGAGAATACCTATCAATGAGGGTTAATAAATACTTGTATCCTCTACAAACAGGCAATTTCAATATATCACAGTTTAAATCTTGAAACTTGTAGGAAACTTCTTTATATTTTCCGTAAATAGGATTTATGCTACGACTTGTTTTCCCTATTTGACATTGTGGACAACTTCTCACAAGCGCTTTAACTCTCTTATGCATGTTGCGAAACACAAAATCGCTTTTTATTGCGGTAAGACAGCGCGAGATCCCGAGGTGTCCTTGAAAGTGAGTTAGCCGTATGATATCGTCTATATGTTGATCGGGGAGAATGACTCTAGCATAATTCAATGAGGTATCAACGTAGAGAGAGACTTCATTTTTTTTGAACCAGAAGGGTTGTTTCTTTAGGATTAATGAACTTTTTTCTTTATTTTTAAGTAATGAATTAATGTATTCGTCTTCTAACTGGTCTTTACTAATTGCCGCATAGTCTACTTCTTTTCTGAAGCGTTTTATTAAGTCAATATGAGCTTCATTACAGCGCTGAATTAAATTTATTCGTGTGTTTTCGGTAAGTATATCATTTATTTCATCTAACTTTTTAGTTGGCGATTTTTCACTTATTTTGAATAATTCCTTTTTTTCCAATTCTATTCTCTCTTTCATTCTCAACCCTTTGGGTTTTAAAGTCCCTTTATTCTCAGGAGAACTATGTGTGGAATTTTCTTTGTTTACATTGTGGTTATTTAAAAGGTTTGTACTTTCACCCTTTGTTGGAATGTCGGCCGTGGCACGTGCGCGGTTAAGTTTTATGGCCTCATGATACCGAGTCTTGAGTGTCGGAGAAAGTTCTTGATATTTAAAAGTGGTTGTAAAATTCGGACAGGACTCCACGTTGAGTACGGGAACTCCGTTCTCATTGGCCAGTTTGCTGAGGCGAGGACCAATCACAGCATTCGTAGGGGAGGGTGTGATCTCAGCTGTTTTTACTTCGTCAGTAGCCACACTTTCTTCGTTATTTGGTTCATCATTACTGATATCATTTATTAATAAGTATTCTTCTAAGGGATTTTTCTTTTTTGTTATTACTTTGAAAGAAACTTTGTAACTAGTTAATAAATTTAAACTTCTAATTTCACGAATATTATAGTTTTTGTCATCATTTGATCTTTTGTATTTGTTTATGAGTTCTCTGCAGCTGGTTTCTATATTAATATTTTTATTCGTGAGGAGATATCCATACTTCTTGAAAACTTTTTTAAACAGACCTAGTAACAGCCGCGATTTGGCTTCGTCATAATTCCCTCTAATAGGGGAGAGTAAGTGAAGCTATAAAAATGCAACTGGTGGTCATTTGTGGCATAGTAGATAAAATAACAGCCGCTGCAGATACCTTTGTGGCATGTATGATAATTTTGTAATTAGAAGAGGTGCCGGGATAAGTAAGTACAGAAGCATTTTCAACAGCATTTTTAATATTTTTGAAGGCTTTCTCTGCGGTGAGATTCCAACAGACGCGGCGATTGGAGTAGGGTTTCCCCTTCAAGAAGAGATTTAGGGGCGCTGTTATTTCAGAAAATAATGGGACGCTGCTTCGATAGAAACTCACGCGCCCGAGGAAAGATCTTAATTCTTTGATGGTCCTGGGCTTTGGGGTATTTAATATATCCCCAATTTTATCATGATTAGGTCTTATACCATTTTCATTGACCGTATATCCCAAATAATCAATCTCGTTCTGGGCCACTTGGCATTTTGTGGGATTTAAACTTATGTGCAGATAACTTAACCTCTTCAACACCTTCTCCAGGAGGATTTTGTGCTCTTCTTCGGTCTTTTGTGGTGAAAATCAAAACATCAATCATATAGTCCTGAGGTATTCGGTAGGCCCTTGTAGACCTGTATCATGTATAGATTGAAAGATAAAGGGGAGGACACATATCCCATGGAAGGTTCCCTGTTAGGTGAACGTCCCGACGTTGAGGTGATGTAAAGTACTTTTTGTGAGTCTGGGGCCAATGGCACTGAGTAAAATGCCTGGGTCACGTCAAGTTTAGTGAAAAGACGGCTCCCCTGCAGGTTTGATATTGCATCTTGCAGGTGCGGAAGTCCATAGACCCCTACCTCGGCTCTTTTGTTCAATTCTCTAAAATCTGAGATTATTCTGACCCGATTTTCGCTTTTCTGGAGGACACTCATCGGAAAAGACCAAGGTGAATGGCTGCGGCGGAGGACTCCCGTAGCTACGAGGTTGTCAAGCTCTGCTTTGGTTTGAGCATAAAGTTTATGCGGGACCCTCCTTGGCTTAAGGGAGACGGGCGGTCCTTTTATATCTATTTTATAAGGATAATTGTTGGCCAGTTCTATTAATACTCTCTCTGGAATATAGGCGGCTTCTTCGTCCGTAGTTATTTGACCGTCTTCAG
This sequence comes from Trachelipus rathkii, assembly GCA_015478945.1. Lineage (NCBI taxonomy): Eukaryota > Metazoa > Arthropoda > Malacostraca > Isopoda > Trachelipodidae > Trachelipus > Trachelipus rathkii. The sequence continues at coordinate 31,398 of JABUQX010018150.1, forward strand.
CTATTAATGCTGTGCTCATTCCCTTATTTTTATTTTTATATTTTTCAAAAATTTCATTCCACCTTTCTTCTTGTTTCAATTTGATGTGGTGGTTTTCGGGGTGTTAGGGGTTTACAAATAACTCAGAATATTTCGACAATAACTCATTAAAATTTAAAGAACTAGAAGGCACATGCACAGGAGGAGGAGAGAGAGAGAGATTTGAAGAAGAAGAAATAGGAACATCATTAATGTTAAAATTCACATTTCTACTCAAATTTAAGGTATTTTTCGTAACTTGATCTAATAACAAATCATCTTTAAAATTAATGCCCATCTCAAAATTCTTTAAAAAGGTTATTCCTAAAATGTTGGTACTTACATTAGCTATATAAAAAGTATCCCTATATCTACGTCCCAATCCCAGATCGATTTCAACATTTTTAATACCGTAGACTGCAATTTTTGAGTTGTTAGCTGCAAGTAGGTAACCTACTGGCGCTTTTTGATGGTCATTATTATTGTAAGATAAAATATTGTGTACAGATCCGCAGTCTAACAAATAATCGATCTTATTAAGTGTGTCATAGACAATATACAAGTTCAAATTATCAATCTTGCAAACCCTATTGTCTCCCTCAACAGCGGCTGTAACTATCTTACTGCTTAAGCAGCGCTCGTCATCAGCACTCAAATCTGTTGGGTCTGACAGGATATTTGCTTCATTGCTCCCATTCTCCCTTGTATTATCTATAACACCCCTCCCCCCCTTTAATAAATTTGATTTAAAAAAGATGTATCCCACATGCGATGGATTGACAGTAGTAATAAAATGATTAGTTTGTACATTACCAAAATCGTTTGAGACAGTTGCATCGAGACCTGTATTGAGGTCAGTATTATTTAATATAATATTTTTATTTATTGATATATTTTCGTTTTGTGGACTACTACTACTTCTCATATTTATATTCTTAGTGTTCTTTAAACTAGAAGGATCATGCATTCCTTGTACATTTGTGAAAATTGAATATGATTCATTGATAAAGTTTTTATTTATTTGTTCATTTATTCATTTTTATTGTTTATTTTTAATGTTATTAATTTCCATTTGAGTAGTGCTGGTAGTTGTATCTATATTTTGATCAGTTTCTGGATCAGTATAGTTCATATTGTTTTTCATACTATTATTTTCATTGTCATTGTTATTATTATTATTGTTATTATTATTATATTATTATTATTTTATTATTATTATTATTATTATTAATTATTATTATATTATTATTATATTATTATTATATTATTATTATTATTATTATTATTATTATTATTATTATTTATTATTATCATTATATTATTATTATTATTATTATTAGTAGTAGTAGTAGTAGTAGTAGTAGTATTTATTTCACTATTATTTTTAAGGTTAATAGAGTTATTATGATTGATACAATTTTTATTTAATTCTTCAGCACTTTTATTTAGTAAGTTTATTTCATTAAGCACCTCACTGTTTGTAATAGGGTCACTTATCACTTGGAGGGTATTACTAAATCTCACTTTTCTATTGTGAGTTGGTTTTTCACGGCTGCTATTTGATGGTAAATTTCGCAGCCTTGTTAGCAGTTTTCCGACGATGATGGGACATTTTTCTGGTTATTCCCATATATTAATGGATACATAGGACATTCATTACTCTCACATTTATAAGCTTTGAAGAGATAGCGAGCATGATAGAAGCATAACTGATTGACAGCGTTATTAAATGCTTTACTGTATCCATTCGTATCTGATTCGGCGTAGCGTGACCTACTTTTCTCGCGGGTCCTATTTCCTTTTTCAGCTGAGTTCGCTTGGTTTTTAATGAACAGCTGAAAGTCGTGTGCGAGCTCGGTCACAATTTTTGTGAGGTTGGCCATCTGGTGGGCGATTTGACCTTCACTTTTGCTCTCAGTTTCATGTTGGCGCTCTTGGTTGCGCGCGTTGGGAAGAAGGTAGGCGGAGTCTGGTTTGTTACGTACAGAATTCACAGAGCTCCAAGTCTGTTCTTCGTTTGGTTGATGATAATTTCTTCCTTTTCGTACAAAATTCTTATAAAGATCGTCTGAAACCTTAACCATCCTCACAAGATCATTTTCTTCAGCTAATGAATAGACCGACATCTGAATGTTGGGAGGCATCTGCTCTAAAAAGAGGTCTATCGCAAATTTGGGGTTGTGTTCTACCAACACATCGAAGCTTTTATTCCCCAATACCCCCTTGACACGATGGAGATATTCACTGGGCAATTCGTCGGGTCTCATGCCCTGCTTAAAGACATCTCGGATTCTGTTCCTCAAAGCTGGGAGGTAAACTTCTTCTATATTTTGTAATAGCAGACGATAAGCGTTGTTTTGAAGAGGGAATGTGATTTTGGAGACTAAAATTTGTGGGGCAAGATTGGCAGGCAACAACCGAAACCACGTTCATGTGTATCTTCTATGTGATTTAATTTGAAGATCGCTGTGGTCGCACTTAACCAATTAATAACATCATAAGGATCAAAAGTTGGTAATTGACTCGATGTTAATTGACTGTATGTTCTTAACGGTGAGTCGGCATCATGACGCCGCGTCCTTTCCTTTTGGCGCGAAGATGATGGCGTCGCTTCCATCTCAGTTTCGGAGCGAGAACCAGATGGCGTTCCCTCATCCTGAGAGGGGGAAAGGCGTTGGGGAGAGGGAGTTTGGTCCTTCCCTCTTTTTGTGGACTTCTTTGTTTGAGTCCTAAGAGTCAAAAAGGGGCCTTTTTTCCTTTTTAACGGATGCCATTTCTATGGTCTTGTTGTTACGGACTGCTTTTGAGTCACTGTTTAGGCGTTGATTTTAGGCCTAAATCGAGAGCTTGAATTTTCGCTTTCGAAGTAATAACGACTTTATTCTCTTACTTTAATGATGTTAATAAGAACTTTATTCTTCACGTTATTACTTTGACTCAAATAATTTATTCACTTTATCTAACTACCAATATTTTAAGCACTACTGACGAGGAAGTACCGGATTTTTTTTTTTTTTTTTTTTTTTTTTTATAATTAATGTATCTGACTCCAATTAGGGGGTTTTGCCCCCTGTCACTCCGGGGTCACCAAAATGACGTCTAGGCCGAAATCACTTCGACAGTCATAGCATGGGGGTAATTAGAGCACTTTCCTCGTAGTTGGTTTATTATGATAGTTAGATAAACAATACAAAGATGATTTTCATTAAACAATGGATGAATAATGGATGGGCATATATCAACGTTAGCACTATTATGAATTTCACAGACTAACTAATAAGATAATGCACTAATTCCCTATCCTAAACAGACCTGCCGGCCTTTTGTTAACTCTAACAATTTACGTAGGGCATCCTCTCACTATGAGGGTTGCTACGAGACTCCCGGGTATGATTTGGTGGCGTCCTATGTGGACCCAGGCACCAATCATAACCCTCGTTCGTTTGGCATTCTTTTCCTCCGCGGAGGAAAAGAGGCACCAAACACTAGACTTTCAAATAATGTACATAGTGTAAGTATGAAGTAGGCCACCATTATTGCAAAGTGATATGCAGGAGGTTTGCAATAGCCTCTTACAGAGATGCA
>JABUQX010018151.1:0-10231 GCA_015478945.1 Trachelipus rathkii
GTAAAAAGAGAAAACATATCTGAAATGAAAGCATTAACACGTAATCTTTTAACTGGTTTAACTTTCCCTACGGACATCAATGCTTTGGGTTCTTTGCGGTTTAGTGCTACATACCTCCTTCTTCGAAAAGTAACCTTAGATGAGTGAATTATTGTTTTAATTACCTGAAACTAGGAGGTGCTGAATATAGTAAAAGAGAAAACATATCTGAAATGAAAGATTAACAGTAATCTTTTAACTGTTGTAACGATTTCCTACGGCATCAATGCTTTGGGTTCTTTGCGGTTTAGTGCTACCTACCTCCTTCTTCAGGAAAAGTAACCTTAGATGCGTGAATTATTGTTTTTATTACCTGAAACTAGTGAGGTTCTGAATATAGTAAAAAGAGAAAACATATCTGAAATGAAAGATTAACAGTAATCCTTTTAACTGTTGTAAACTATTTTCCCTCGGACATCAATGCTTTGGTTTTCCTTTGCGGTTAGTGCTACCTACCTCCTTCTTCAGAAAAAGTAACTTAGATGCGTGAATTATTGTTTTTATTACCTGAAACTAGCGAGGTCCTAATATAGTAAAAGAGAAAACATATCTGAAATGAAAAATTAACAGTAATCTTTCAACTGGTTGTAACTATTCTCCCTACGGGACATCAATGCTTTGGTTCCTTTGCGGTTTTGTGCTACCTAACTCCTTCTTCAGGAAAAGTAACCTAGATGCGTGAATTATTGTTTTTATTACTGAAACTAGTGAAGTCTTGAAATATAGTAAAAGAGAAACATATCTGAAATGAAAGATTAACCGTAATTTTTTAACTGTTGTAACTATTTCCCTACGGCTTAATGCTTTGGTTCCTTTGCGGTTTACTGCTACCTACCTCCTTCTTCAGGAAAGTACCTTAGATGCGCGTGGGAATTATTGTTTTTTATTACCTGAACTAGTGATCCTGAATAATAGTAAAGGGAAAACAACTGAAATGAAAGAATAACCGTAATCTTTCAACTGTTGTAATTATTTCCCTACGGACATCAAATGCTTTGGTTCTTTGCGGTCTAGTGCTTAATTCCTCCTTCTTGGAAAAGTAACCTTAGATGCGTTAATTATTGTTTTTATTACCTGAAACTAGTGAGGTTCTGATATAGTAAAAAAAGAAAACATATCTGAAATGAAGGATTAACAGTATCTTTCAACTTTTGTAACTATTTCCCTACGGACATAATGCTTTGGTTCCTTTGCGGTTTAGTGGTACCTACCTCCTTCTTCAGGAAAGTACTTAAGATGCGGTGAATTATTGTTTTTATTTCCTGAAACTAGTGGAGTTTTCTGAATATAGTAAATAAGAGAAAACTATTGAAATGAAAGATAAAGTAATTTTTACTGTTGTAACTTTTCCCCTACGGACATCATGCTTTACTTCATTTGCGGTTTTAGTGCTATACTCCTTCTTCAGGAAAAGTAACCTTAGAATGCGTGAATTTTTGTTTTTATTACCTGAAACTAGTGAGGTTTCTGAATATAGTAAAAGAGAAAACATATCTGAAATGAAAGATTACAGTAATCTTTCAACTGTTGTACTATTTCCCTACGGACATCAATGCTTTGGTTCCTTTGCGGTTTAGTGCCCTACCTCTTCTTCTTTTAACTGTTGTACACTATTTCCTACGGACATCAATGCTTTGGTTCTTTGCGGTTTGTGCTACCTACCTCCTCTCTTCAGGAAAGTAACTTAGATTGCGTGAATTATGTCTTTTATTACCTGAACTAGTGAGGTTCCTGAAGTATAGTAAAAGAGAAACATATATGAAATGAAAGATTAACAGTAATCTTTTAACTGTTGTAACTTTTTTTCCTACGGACATCAATGCTTTTGTTCCTTTGCGGTTTAGTGCTACCCACCTCCTTCTTCAGGGAAAGTAACCTTAGATGCGTGACATTAATTGTTTTTATTACTGAACTGAGTGAGGTTCCTGAATTGTAAAAAGAGAAAACTAATCTGAAATGAAAGATTACAGTAATCTTTTTTACTGCTTGTAATATTTCCCTACGGACATCAATGCTTTGGTTACTTTGCGGTTTAGTGCTACTACCTCCTTCTTCAGGAAATGTACCTTAGATGCGTGAATTATGGTTTTCTACTTACCTGAACTAGTGAGGTCTGAAATATGTAAAAAGGGAAACACAACTGAATGCAAAAAAACAGTAATCTTTTCCTGTTTGTAATTATTTCCCTACGGAATAATGCTTTGGTTCCTTTGCGGTTTAGTGCTACTACCTCCTTCTTCAGGAAAAGTACCCTTAGATAGATGAGTGAATTATTGTTTTTTATTACCTGAAACTAGTGAGGTTCTGAATATAGTTAAAAGAGAAAACATCTGAAAGGAAAGATTAACAGTATTTTTAACTGTTGTAACTATTTCCCTACGGCATCATTGCTTGGTTTCCTTTGCGTTTAGTGCTTGACCTACCTCCTTCTTCAGAAAAGTAACCTAGATGCGTGAATTATTGTTTTTTATTACCTGAAACTAGTGAGGTTCTGAATATAGTAAAAAGAGAAAAATACTGAGATGAAGATTAACAGTTATCTTTTAACTGTTGTAACTATTCCTACGGACATATGCTTTGTTCCTTTTGCGGTTTAGTGCTACCTACCTTCTTCTTCAGGAAAAGTAACCTTAGATGCGTGAAATGTGAATTGTTTTTATTACCTGAAACTAGTGAGGTTCTGAATATATTAAAAAGAGAAAACATATCTGAAATGGAAAGATTAAAGTAATCTTTTACACTGTTGTAACTATTTCTATGGAATCAATGCTTTGGTTTCTTTGCGGTTTAGTGCTACCCTACCTCCTTTTTCAGGAAAAGTAACCTTAGATGCGTGAATTTTTTTTTTTATTACCTGAAACTAGTGAGGTTTCTGAATATATAAAAAAAGAAAACATATCTGAAATGAAAGATTAACATAATCTTTTAACTGTTGTAAACTATTTTTTCTACGGACATAATGCTTTTCCTTTGCGGTTTAGTGCTACCTAACTCCTTCTTCAGGAAAAGTACTAGATGCGTGAATTATTGTTTTTATTACCTGAAACTAGTGAGTTCCTGAAATAGTAAAAAGAGAAAACATATCTGAAATGAAAGAATAAAAGTAATCTTTTAACTGTTGTAACTATTTCCTTACGACATCAATGCTTTAGTTCCTTTGCGGGTTTAGTGCTACCTACCTCTTTTCAGGAAAAGTAACTTAGATGCGTGGAATTTTGATTTTTATTACCTGAATAGTGAGGTCTCTGATATAGTAAAAGAGAAAAATATCTGAAATGAAGAATAACAGTAATCTTTCAACTGTTGTAACTATTTCCCTACGGACATCAATGCTTTGGTTCCTTTTGCGGTTTAGTGCTACCTACCTCCTTCTTCAGGAAAAGTAACCTTAGATGCGTGAATTATTGTTTTTATTACCTGAAACTAGTGAGGTGCTGAATATAGTAAAAAGAGAAAACATATCTGAAATGAAAGATTAACAGTAATCTTTCAACTGTTGTAAATTTCCTACGGACATCAATGCTTTGGTTCCTTGGCGGTTTAATTACCCCCCTTCTTCAGGAAAAGTAACCTTAGATGCGTGAATTATTGTTTTTATTACCTGAAACTAGTGAGGTCCTGAATATAGTAAAAAGAGAAAACAACTGAGATGAAAGAATAACAGTAATCTTTCAACTGTTGTAACTATTTCCCTACGGACATCAATGCTTTGGTTCCTTTGCGGTTTAGTGCTTAATTCCTCCCTTCTTCAGGAAGTAACGCTTAGATGCGTGAATTATGGTTTTTATTACCTGAAACTAGTGAGTCCTGAATATAGTAAAAAGAGAAAACAACTGAAATGAAAGAATAACAGTAATCTTTCAACTCTTGTTGTAATTATTTCCCTACGGACATGACATCAATGCTTTGGTTCTTTGCGGTCTAGTGCTTAATTCCTCTTCTTCAGGAAAAGTAACCCTAGATGCGTGAATTATTGTTTTTATTACTGAAACAGTGAGGTTCTGAATATAGTAAAAAGAGAAAACATGAAAGGAAAGATTAACAGTAATCTTTTTAACTGTTGTAACTATTTCCCTACGGACATCATTGCTTTGGTTCCTTTGCGGTTTAGTGTACCACATCCTTCTTCAGGAAAAGTAACCTTAGATGAGTGAATTTTTATTAACTGAAACTAGTGAGGTTCTGAATATAGTAAGAGAAAACTATCTGAATGAAAGCTTAACAGTAATCTTTCAACTGGTAACTATTTCCCTACGGAAATCAATGCTTTGGTTCTTTGCGGTCTAGTGCTTAACTACCTCCTTTTTCAGGAAAAGTAACCTTAGATGCGTGAATTATTGTTTATTAACTGAAACTAGTGAGGTTCTGAATATGGTAAAAAGAGAAAACATATCTGAAAAATGAAAGATTAACAGTAATCTTTTTACTGTTGTAACTATTTCCCTATGGACATCAATGCTTTGGTTCCTGTTGGCGGGTTTAGTGCTACTATCTTCTTCAGAAAAGTAAACTTAAGATGCGTGAATTTTGTTTTTATTACATGAACTAGTGAGGTTCTGATATAGTAAAAAGAGAAACATATCTGAAATGAAAAGATTAACAGTACTCTTTTAACTGTTGTAAAATATTTTCCTACGGCCATCAATGCTTTGGGTTCCTTTGCGTTTAGTGCTAACCTACTCCTTTCGGAAAAGTATACTTAGATGCGTGGAAATTATTGTTTTTATTACCTGAAACTAGTGAGGTTCTGAATATAGTAAAAAGAGAAAACATATCTGAAATGAAAGATTAACAGTAATCTTTTAACTGTTGTAACTATTTCCCTACGGACATCAATGCTTTGGTTCCTTTGCGGTTTAGTGCTACCTACCTCCTTCTTCAGGAAAAGTAACCTTAGATGCGTGAATTATTGTTTTTATTACCTGAAACTAGTGAGGTCCTGATTTTGTAAAAAGGGAAAACAACTGAAATGAAAGAATAACAGTAATCTTTCAACTGTTGTAATTATTTCCCTACGGACATCAATGCTTTGGTTCCTTTGCGGTTTAGTGCTACCTACCTCCTTCTTCAGGAAAAGTAACCTTAGATGCGTGAATTATTTTTTTTATTACCTGAAGGTCCTGAATATAAATAAGTAAAAGAGAAAACATATCTGAAATGAAAGATTAACAGTAATCTTTAACTGTTAGTAACTATTTCCCTACGGACATCAATGCTTTTTGGTTCTTTGCGGTTTAGTGCTACTTACCTCCTTCTTCAGGGAAAGTAACCTTAGATGCGTGATTACTTGTTTTATTACTCTGAAACTAGCTGAGGTTTTCTGATTATGTAAAAACAGAGAAACATATCTTTGAAATGAAAGATTAACAGTAATCTTTTAACTGTTGTTTAACTATTTCCCCTACGACTATAATGCTTTGGTTCCTTTGGCGGTTTAGTGCTATCGCTACTCGCTTCCTTCAAGGAAAGTAACCTTAGATGCGGTGAATTATTGTTTTTATTACTGAAAAATAGTGAGGTTCTGAATATAGTAAGAGGAAAAAGAGAAAACATATCTGAAATGATAAGTTAACAGTAATCTTTCAACTGTTGTAACTATTTCCCTGCGGACATCAATGCTTTGGTTCCTTTGCGGTTTACTGCTACCTACCTCCTTCTTCAGGAAAAGTACCTTAGATGCGGTGAAATTATTGTTTTTTATTACCTGAAACTAGTGAGGTTCTGAATATAGTAAAAGAGAAAACATCTGAAATGAAAGATTAAAAGTAATCTTTTAACTGTTGAAACTATTTCCCTACGGACATCAAAGCTTTGGTTCCTTTGCGGTTTAGTGCTCCCTACCTCCTTCTTCAGGAAAGTTAAACCTAAGATGCGTGAATTATTGTTTTTTATTACCTGAAACTAGTGAGGTTCTGATTATAGTAAAAAGAGAAACACAGTATCTGAAATGAAAGATTAACAATAATCTTTTAAACTGTTGAAACTATTTCCCTACGGACATCACTGCTTTGGTTCCTTTTGCGTTTTAGTGCTACCTACCTCCTTCTTCAGGGAAAGGAAACCTTAGATGCGTGAATTATTGTTTTTTTACCTAAAACTAGTGAGGTTCTGAATATGTAAAAAAGAGAAAAAATCTGGATAAAGATTAACAGTAATTCTTTTAACTGTTTGTAACTATTTCCCTATGGGACATCAATGCTTTGGTTCCTTTGCGGTTTACTGCTACCTACCTCCTCTTCAGGAAAAGAAACCTTAGATGCGTGAATTATTGTTTTATACCTGAAACTAGTGAGGTTCTGAATATAGTAAAAAGAAAAAACATATCTGAAATGAAAGATTAACAGTAAACTTTCATGTTGTATCTATTTCCCTACGGACATCAATGCTTTGGTTCTTTGCGGTCTAGTGCTAACTACCTCCTTCTTCAGGAAAGTAACCTTAAATGCGTGAATTATTGTTTTTATTACCTAATAACTACGTGAGGTTCTGAATATAGTACAAAAGAGAAAAAATATCTAAATAAAGATTAATCAGTATTCTTTTATACCTGTTGTAGACTATTTCCTACGGAATCAAATGCTTTGGTTCCCTTTGCGGTTTTAGTGCTACCTACCTCCTTCTTCAGGAAAAGTACCCTAAAGCGTGAATTATTGTTTTTATTACCTGAAAACTAGTGAGGTTCTGGATATATAGTAAAAAGAGAAAACATCTGAAATGAAAGATTAACAGTAATCTTTAAACTGTTGTAACTATTTCCCTATGGACATCAATGCTTTGGTTCCTTTGCGGTTTAGTGCTACCTACCTCTTTCTTCAGGAAAAGTAACTATAGATGCGTGAATTATTGTTTTTATTACCTGAAACTAGTGAGGTTCTGAATATAGTAAAAAGAGAAAACATATCTGAAATGAAAGATTAACATTAATTTTAACTGGTGTAACTATTTCCCTACGGACATTAATGCTTTGGTTCCCTTGCGGTTTAGTGCTACCTACCTCCTTCTTCAGGAAAAATAACCTTAGATGCGTGAATTATTGTTTTTATTACCTGGAACTAGAGGTGTTGAATATAGTAAAAAGAGAAGACTATCTGAAATGATAAGTTAACAGGTAATTTTTACTGTTGTAACTAATTTCCCTACGGACATCATGCTTTGGTTCCTTTTGCGGTTTAGTGCTACCTACCTCCTTCTTCAGAAAAGTAACCTATAGATGCGTGAATTATTTGTTTTTATTCTGAAAACTGTTGAGGTTCTGATTTATAGTAAAAAAGAGAAAAACATATCTGAAATGAAAGATTACCAGTAATCTTTTAACTTTTGTAACTATTTCCCTACGGAACATCAATGCTTTGGTTCCTTTGCGGTTTAGTGCTTACCTACCTCCTTCTTCAGGAAAAGTAACCTTTAATGCGTGAATTTATTGTTTTTATAACCTGAAACTAGTGAGGTTCTGATGTAAAAAGAGAAAACATATATGAAAATGAAAGACAACATCTTTTTACTGTTGTAACTATTTCCCTATCGGACATCAATGCTTTGGTTTCTTTTTCCGGTTTAGTGCTACCTACCTCCTTCTTCAGGAAAAGTAACTTAGATGCGTGAATTATTGTTTTTATTACCTGAAACTAGTGAGGTGCTGAATATAGTAAAAAAGAGAAAACATATCTGAAATGAAAGATAAACAGAATCCTTTAACTGTTGTAACTATTTTCCTACGGACATCAATGCTTTGGTTCCTTTTGCGGTTTAGTGCTACCTACCCCCTTCTTCAGGAACAGTAACCTTAGATGCGTGAATTTATGTTTTTATTACCTGAAACTAGTGAGGTCTGAATATATAAAAAGAGAACAACATCTGAAATGAAAGATTAACAGTAATCTTTTAACTGTTGTAACTATTCCCTACGGACATCAATGCTTTGTTTCCTTTGCGGTTTAGTGCTACCTACCTTCTTCCTTAAGGAAAAGTAACCTTAGATGGGTGAATTATTGTTTTTATACCTGAAACTAGTGAGGTTCTGAATATAGTAAAAGAGAAAAAATATCTGAAATGAAAGATTAACAGTAATCTTTTATCTGTTGTAACTATTTCCCTAATTGTTGTAACTATTTCCCTACGGAAATCAATGCTTTGGTTCCTTTGCGGTTTATTGCGCTACCTACCTCCTTCTTCAAGGAAAAGTTCACCTTAGATGCGTGAATTATTGTTTTTATTACCTAAAACTAGTGAGGTTCTGAATATAGTAAAAAGAGAAAACATATCTGAAATGAAAGATTAACAGTAATCTTTTAACTGTTGTAACTATTTCCCTAAGGACATCAATGCCTTTGGTTCCTTTGCGGTTTCGTGCTACCTAACCTCTCTTCAGGAAAAGTAAACCTTAGAGTGCGTGAAATTTATTGTTTTTATTACCATGAAACTGTGAGGTTCTGAATATAGTAAAAAGAGAAAACATATCTGAAATGAAAGATTAACAGTAATCTTTTAACTGTTGTAACTATTTCCCTACGGACATCAATGCTTTGGTTCCTTTGCGGTTTAGTGCTACCTACCTCCTTCTTCAGGAAAAGTAACCTTAGATGCGTGAATTATTGTTTTTATTACCTGAAACTAGTGAGGTTCTGAATATAGTAAAAAGAGAAAACATTTCTGAAATGAAAGATTAACAGTAATCTTTAAACTGTTGTAACTATTTCCCTACGGACATCAATGCTTTGGTTCCTTTGCGGTTTAGTGGCTACCTACCTCCTTCTTCAGGAAAGTAACCTTAGATGCGTGTGACTTATTGTTTTTATTACCCGAATACTAGTGAGGTTCTGAATATAGTAAAAAGAGAACATTTTGAAAATGAAAGAAATTAACAGTATATCTTTAACTGTATGTAACTATTTTCCCTGACGGACATCAATTGCTTTTGGTTCCTTTGTCGGTATAGTGCTAACCTTCTCCTTTCTTCAGGAAAAAGTAGCAACCTTAGATGTGGTCGTGAATTATTGGTTTTTATTACCTGAACTAGTGAGGTTCTGAATATAGTAAAAGAGAAAACATATCTGAAATGAAAAAATAACTTAAGTAAATTTCTTTTCTAATGTTGTAACTATTCCCTACGGACATCAATTAGCTTTGGTTCGTTCCTTTTTTGCGGTTTAGTGCTACCTAACTCCTTCTTCAGGAAAAGTAACCTTAGATGCGTGAATTATTGTTATTTATTACCTGAAACTAGTGAGGTTCTTGAATATAGTAAAAAAGAGAAAACATAACTGAAATGTAGATTAAAGTTATCTTTTAACTGTTGTTAACTATTTCCCTACAGACATCAATGCTTTGGTTCTTTGCGGTTTAGTGCTAAATACTCATTCTTCAGAAAAAGTAACCTTAGATGCGTGATATTATTGTTTTTATTACCTGAAACTGTGAGGTTCCTGAAAATAATGTTAAAAAAGAGTAAAACTAATATCTGACTGAAAGATTAACGTAATCTTTTGACTGTTGTAACTTTTCCCTACGGCATAATGCTTTGGTTCCTTTTGGGTATTAGTGCTACCTACCTCCTTTTTCAGGAAAAGTAACCTTAGATGACGTGAAATTATTTGTTTTTTTATTACCCTGAAACTAGTGAGGTTCTGAATTTAGTAAAAAGAGAAAACATTCTGAAATGAAAGATTAACCGTAATCTTTTAACTGTTGTAACTATTTCCCTACGGGCATCAATGCTTTGGTTCCTTTTGCGGTTTAGTGCTACCTACCCCCTTCTTCAGGAAAAGTAACCTTAGAATGCGTGAATTATTGTTTTTAATTACCTGATAACTAGTGGAGGTTCTGAATAAGTATCAGAGAATAAACATATCTGAAAATGAAAGATTTAAACAGTAATCTTTTACACTGTTGTAACTTTTCCTACGGACATCATGCTTTGGTTCGTTCTTTAAGGTTTAGTGCTACCTATCCTCCTTCTTCAAGGAAAAGTAACTTAGATGCCGTGAATTATTTGTTTTTATTTACCTTGAAACTAGTGAGGTTTGAATATAGTAAAAAAGAGAAAACATATCTTGAAATGATTGATTAAAGTTAATCTTTTAACTGTTGACTATTTCCCCTACGGACTCAATGCCTTTGGTTCTTTGCGGTTTAGTGGCTTAACCAACTCCTTCTTCAGGAAAAGAGTAACCTTAGATGCGTGAATTTTTGTTTT
>JABUQX010018152.1:0-25000 GCA_015478945.1 Trachelipus rathkii
GTCGCATAAGTGATATTGTAGTGATAACCAGTATGAATCCGTAGTAGTGAGAATTCAACTCATGACGTAAGGAGAGTGAGAATAGTGCATTACATGGAGACTAATATTCATAGCTACAGACATGCACTACACCAAGGTCCGTCAATATCTTGCGACTAAAGTACTTGGTCGTCCGTCTATCCCATTTGAGAATGGAGAACACCACGGTAACACGTGATATACATAAAATTCATTATGCACTGCAAGTAAAAGAAAAGCCTGTGTACAGCGATACAGTATCTGTCCTTAGGATAAAAATAAGAATATATAAATAAGCACTTTATTGAAAATAATAATAATTTACTGCTTACCTATTTATACATGTCAACTGTGAGATTATAAAGGAATACACACATGTGGGATATTAAATTATATATTATTCACTCCAGTACTTGAATGTATAAAGCCAAATTAAGTAGAGAGGATACTTACTGTGAGTATGCTCCCTGAGTAAACTAATATTCCGTGATCTTTCTGAATAGTCTCTGAATAACTTTCAGGACAAATCCTCAGTGCCAAATTTTATACAGTGTCCAGTATGAGAAAACATGACTTTTAGGAAGCTATCAGCTAAATGCAAAGCTAGTTGTTCAATTGCTTTCTTCGTCAACTGGAAGGTGATAATGTATATTGATAATAAATTGTGGAAGAATCATTTTTAGATTGTTTTCAAAGTCTTGGTTTGCCACATGTATTACTATCAAAATTACTTATTACCTCATATCACTTACTGAGTTTTTTATTAACTACTAGTATAACACATGGTATGCAGTAAGTGAATATACATGGAAGTAACGAATTCCACCTATAGTATTATTACCAGCCATGGAACTAAGATATATACTAATAGTAAATAGAATACCATCTACACTCTTTAATGATAATACATGTATTGACTTCAAGAAAGGGCATTTCCAGGAGAGATGTAATAATTGCCTAAGCGGAGTATATAAGTATTGTCAATTTAAACTCAGCTGAGTAATTATAATTCTTCGTAATTTTTTATTTAAAATGTTTAAGTTTTAGAATTTATTTACTAGTTTATAAGATATTTATATTATTAATTATTATTTATAATATTATTATTATATTATTATTTAATTAATATATTTATTATATATTATTATAATTATTATTATATTATTAATTAATTATATTTATATTATTTCAATATTATATATTATATATTATAATATTATTTATTTATTATTATATTAATAATTATATATTATTATATTTATAATTTATTTTAATATTATTATTATTATATATTTATCGTAAATATATTTATCGTACCAAACTATTACTCCAATAATCACACTGGTCATTATGTAATTAGAATTTATTTTTATACACAGTTGTCATTTACGTATAATAATAGCAAAGCTAACAAGTCGACCTATCGACCTTATTTATCTAAAGTAAATTTAAATTTTATTTAATAATAAATTAAAGTCAATATAAAAGAAGCTGCAAAAATAATGTATATATATGGAGGTAAGTCTATTAAAGGTGATTTTTAGAGCGTCTAGTCCATATAGATATTCGTTTATCATATAGTAAATTTCACTATATTTGTTCTAAGGAATAGTGAAGTTTGACCTATGAGGCAGATAAAAGATAATTTCAATGATCAGCCATGTTAGTTATTGAATTAAATAGTTAATAAATAATCTAAATTTTCTCATATGTTTTTTTTTCGTCATTTGAGGAAGTTTGTTCAAATATTAAGTATATTCAGAGAGTTAAATAATGTCCGATTTTAATATATATCTAATAAATTGCCAAATTTTTATTAATAAAGTAAATAATATAGAATTAGTAAACTATTAGAATTAAGATTGCCAATATGAAACAATCAACGGGAGATCTTTAATTTACTGCTAACTCATGATACTACTGCAATATGATAACTATAATGAATCGATTAAAGTGAAAAAGAATTGATTTAATCAATATAAATAAATATAATAGAAAAAAAATAAATATAATCATGAATTAACATAAATAATAATAATATTGTATTGGAAAAGTAATTGAAACAAGTGTTTCAAATTCCGCAGAATTATTTTATTTTTAAAATTAAAATGCTGTACTTAAATTCTATATAACACTTAAATTTTAATTTAATGAATAAATACGATAATTACTATCTAAATATATCATATCACGAGAGCACTGCTAACACAACATAACAACGAGAGTCAGCAACAAATCCGAGCAATAATCAACAACAGACTAACATAAAAACTTAAGCATAACAAAAATGTAGCTCAAATAATTTGCTATAATTAATAATAATTATATTATATATATATTGATTGATATTTTAATAATCTATGTATAAATGAATAATTATATATTATAAATTCATAATAATCATAATAATAAATACATCGATGAAAAGAAAATATAGATATTAAAGTAAACGCTTGCACGTATATGAGGTACGAGAAATAATATAATATAATAAAATAAACTGTTATTGAATTTACAATAATAATAATAAAGTAAGTGGTAAATGTGCAGATATTGATTACAGATTTCATAATAATAATAATCATATAATATAATAAGCTAGGGCCTCTTAAACACATATATACATCATTCACCAGTCATAAGGACAAATAAAAATAAAATCCATCCATATATATATGTATAATATTAGTGTAGGTATTATTTATCGGAAATATATATATATGAATAAAATTAAATATTCGGCTTTATGTATTGCCATAACTGGCATATAAATATATACTATAATATATATTATACATATTACGATTACAACACATAACTAATATATCATATAAATAAATTAGTAAGCAATTATAAAATATATTAATTATGTATTATATTATATATATAAATAATAATAATAATTAATTATAATATATAATAACTTAATTATATAAATTAAATAATATATAATAATAATAATTAATAATAATATATATTTATATACTATAATAATTAATAATTAATAATTATAATTATAATAAATAATAATATATAATAATATATAAATGAAGTAATTAAATCAATATAATAACAGAATATTCATAAGCTAACAGTTATAACAATAGTTATGAAGAAGGCCAAATAACAAACATTAAAATAATTAATAATAATTATATAATATATATTATATTAATATAATTATATATTAAATATAATTAAAATTAATAATAATAATTACGAATAATAATAATTCTAAATATATATAATATAATAATGAAATAATAATAACTAATTAATAAAAATAATTGCAAATAATAATAAATTAAATATAATTAAATAATATAATTAATTATGTATAAATAATATATAATATATATATAATTAATTAATATAATAATAATCAAATAATAATTATATATAATAATTTATAAATAAATTAATAAATATAATATAGATATATAATTATATTAAATAATTAAACTAATAGTATTAAATATTTAATATTATTTTCGTGCTAATTGACTTTTAGTTACTGAAGTACTTGCCACGTTCGTACCACAACTTAGGGCAACCAACTAATCGAATATATTCTGCAGACCATCATATAGGTATTACATCATAACTTAGATTATGACTTTGAGTGGTTAATAGTGAAGAGAGTCACCTTGGAGTTCATAGAATAATAGTGATTATATATTATTAAGTAGAGTCAATATTGTAATAGTACTAAAAGTAAGATATAAACTAATAATGATATGAAGAATGGTTTATGGATTAGAGACAATATCGTTTACATAGTTAATGTATACTATGGTAGCGCGGATACGTAAAGTTGATAGTACATAACAATTTCTGCTTTCAGCTAATATTGAATGCTATATTTTTAGCATTTTACGTCAGATCCCGAATACTAGAAGCTCCCTATGCTCAGCACACGATCTAGAGAGAGTGAGTGAGAGTCCAATTTTCTTTAATTGATGATCTTGATTTCAAATTGTGTCAAGAGTCAGACTCAGAAAGTTGAAAGGTTATATTCTTCTTAGTGTATATTTTTATTCTAAAATGATACCGACAGAAGATGTCATATAGATCTATGTGATAGAGATGGCAGTACCTCTCAGTGTCTCATTGGTGGTAGGTCTATGCATGTTTCTGTGGGGAGAGACTAGAAGGTAGAGAAATTTTCGCACACTTATTCCCGATTTCAGGTATAGTGATTCTTCAGTGTAGAAAGTGTTCCATTTTCGCCCTTTCTTTACTTGGGTATTTTCGAATATCTCTTTCCGTCATCTGTTTTCTTCGTCTAGGACTCGAGCTACCCTCAGACTACTTTTGCATGTGTTTTGTTAATATCTTTGAGCACTCGCATAAATTTTTATATATATATTTTATATAGATATAATATATAATGATTAATATTATATATATATGATATTTGTCTAAATTTATTAATATATATATAATATATAATAATATATATAATAATATATATTATATATATATAATTAATTTATTATATATTAATTATATATATATATTATAATATATATATATTATATATATAATATATATATTATATATATATATATTATATATATATATATACATTAATTATATGCTTATATATATAATTTAAGTTATGGTTATGACTCCAGGAGCGTGAAAATCAAATAATTAATGTTATCTATTTATTTTAATAAATTTTATGGTGTCTTAAATATACACTTAGAAAATTTTTTGGTAACTAACCTAATATTTACTCATTTTAATACACTAACATAACCTACTAACTACTTAACCTAACATAATCAAGAGCTAAATTAAGTCATTAACCTAACTAGATTATGTGTAAAAGAGTCAAACAGCACGTGTATAAATGCGTCTAATAGTAATAGTTAATTATTATAAATATCAAGTATAGTAGTGATATAACTATATATAACGTATATATTAATAATATATAGTTATTTATTCATGTAGTAGGAAATTATTATATATAAATTTTTTTATAATAATTATATGTAGTTAATATATTAGTCAGTAGAAAAAACCTTACAAACATGATCTATGCAATATGTAGAGACTTAGTATTCTCGTATGTTATGCCCATAGAGATACCTGTACCTAATTTTTTTTGTGCGCTCGAGTTTGACGTGATCCGTATCCAAAAAGGTCCATAATAAACTTTGGTCTTATATACTTAATAATATAACTAAGTTGATCATATTTTATATTAGTGCTATATCAATATTATTTGTTTTTAACTCAACTTAATTACAAATTTGGTATAATAGTAATATAGATAATAATAAGTTAAAATATGCTACTCAATATATACTATTATATAAATGATGGAAGAGTGAAGTCGAATAAATTTGAATAATTATAAATCATTTTGATAATATAAATATATTTAGAGTATAGGAAAATTTATTTATCACAAAACATGAGTTGTTCAAATATCTAAGAGATATAATTTTCATATGAGTTTACTTTAATTATATAGAAGTATCATTGATTGGATATTAGAGTAATTACATTTACATTTTATAGTAATTAATAAAGTACATATAATTTATTTAATAAATGGGACCAAAAAAATTATTTTAAGGAATTAAAATAATAATTATTAAATAAATTATAAATAATAGAATACGCTATAATAATAATTAACTAGTTCATTAAGTAATTTTTATAAAATTAAATAATAATATATATTAACTAATAAATTATATAATAATAATATATAATAATATTAAATAAAGTATAATAATTATAATAATAAATAATAATAAATAATAATATTAATAATTAATATATTATATAATATTAAATAATATAATAATTAACATAATATAGATAATTAAATATATAAATTAAATATAATATAATTAAAATATATATCATAATAATATATAATTAAATATTATATAATTAATATTAATAATTAAATAAATTAATTATAATATATAATAATAATATATATAATAATAATTAATATATATATATTTGATCCTATATTGATTTTGAATTCAATTTATTTAATAAATAAAATAGTTAAAAATTCATTTTGATAATAATAAATATTATTTTGGTATAAAATATATATTTGGTTTATTTATATTATGTATATTATTTAACTAATATTTATTATATTATTCATATAAAAATTGTTTAAATATAAAATTAAAACTATTAAACTGAAAATGTCCGAAGTGTATACGGACGAAAATGACTTTGTAGATACTATATAGTTTATTTTAAAATTAATAGTTTTATTTTATTCCAGGATTATCAGCTAAATAAGAAATTTTATATTTATCTAGTAGACAGAATATAATAACCAGCGGCAAAACCGTTGAGTATACAAAATATTACACTAATGTTAATAATAATATAAATATATATAATAATTAATTAAATTATATAATATAATAATAATATAATTAATTAATTATAATAATAATTTAAATATAATAAATAATAATAATAATAAATTAATAATATAATAATAATAATAATAATTATATATAATTAAATTAATAATAATATATAAATAATAAATTTGAGCGAATTAATATCTATAATTAATAATTAATATAATTCATTTTGAGTTTGGATTTTAAAATACTCCGTTTAATATTAAAAATATAATCTAGTTATTAACATTTTATTTTCTAATTTCAAATATATATATTATTATATATATATTATATATATATAATATTATATATATTATATATATATTATATTTAATATAATATATATATAATATATATATATATATATATTATATTAATTAAATATTAATAATTATATATATAGTAATATATATATAATATATATATACTATAAATTATTATATATAATACATATATACATATATATTATATATTTAAGTTATTAGATATATATATATATATTAATATATTATATATATATATTATATATATAATATATATAATATAATTATATATATATATATATATTATATTATATTTATATATATATATATTATATACTATATTATTATAATATTATATATATTATATTATTAAATCAAGAAGCGAACTCCTTATAACATCGTGCTAGCTCGTTATAGCTTTAGAACGAGTTATACTTATAGAAACATATAGATATTATTAATAATTTTCATATTGATAGCGTATGTAAAAATACTCTTATTTTTTTAGGCGAAAGTTAGCCAATGAATATGAAAATTTATTATTTATAAATAGTTAGTGATTAGGAAAGAATAATTATAATAGAGTAATACGAGAGAACATCGAATCAGGGCTATAAATGCATGAGTGGAGATCGTGAGAGTAGATTGCCGTGATTTTTCATCTCGATTTATATTATATTGCAGGAGAATGTGTATTCGTGGCTAAACATTCTAGTAGAGATTTGTGTGTGTTGTATATCGAGAAATTTAGCTATAAAATTGGTTTATCTTGATATAATTTAACTTTCCTTGGCCATATTTTATTTAATGTATTGTTCAATTACATTCGAAAGCAGACCGGTCATAGATAGTATATTTCTTATTTTTCAGTTTTCTCAGTTAATATTAATTAAAAGATCAGAGATCGTAGGATTGTTTAGATCTCGAGGTTTAGCTCTATCGAGTCATGATAATACTCAGATATATCAATTTATATATATATATAGGTAATATTTTAACAGTTACATGTGATAGTGAGGCAAGACATTTTGAGACATCAATAAAATAGACATGATAATATAATTAGTATTTTGATAATTATATATACATAATTGATAACTCGTAAGTGTAATAGTATTATGATATTTATTGCCTGTAATACTTGTAATGAAATTTGTAGTATATCTATATGAATTATAAAATATATAGTTAGCTATTACTTATTGATAGTTCTGCTACTATTTATTTACAACGTTAATGTCTCATCACAGTAGCCATCTAATTTATACTGCTAATCGCACAATGATCTCTCTGACTAGCTTAAATAAGATAGAATCAGCAGGTCAGGATGTTAATTTAATCTCTTATGATATATATATATATATATAAAAAATTCATATAGCAGTATATTATAGTAAAGTATATATATAGTATATATATAATAATATGATATATATTAATCATTATTATATATATATAGTACATCCTGATAATATATATGTATAGTATGCTAAATATAAATAGAGTTTATAATGTAATATACAATCAAGTGATATAATACACATAATAATAGGAATTAGTGAGTATACCTATATATTATAGCTTGCTATTTTACATAAATACTTACTTTCGTGAAACAACTATTATCTCTAATTGTATTACTCATATATTATTGAACAAAGAGACAGTAAAAAAAATATATATAAATCTATACAGTATATTGCAAAACATATAAATCTAGTTTAGGTATCATTTTAATACATATACGCCTTCAATGACTACTTTGCCTATATGAAGAGAGAGAGAGAGATAGAGAGGGAGAGAGTAGATGAGAGATATAAAAGTTTACATCGAGTGAGTTTAGAGTCTGAGAGATATATATCAGCTAAGATTTTTTCAGGTGAATGTTACAATAACTAGTATATATATAATTAGTATTACAGTTCTATTAATGACTTTCTAAAATAATTTTTATGTGAGATACAAATGTAACGGAGTCTCATTTCATATTGATGGTGATCAGTTCAATATATATAACCTGTAGCTATGTTATATAAGAAACATACTGGATAATTATCTTATGAAAAAGTTTATATAGCTAAAAAATACTTTATAAATTTATTTATTGATAAACAGTTATAGAATCTTTTTATGTCTGAGTGTGTGTGAATCATATTACCTAATACAATAATCATGGTACATCGTGAGGCATTTATATATACCCAATAATTTGACATTGTTTTTGCTAAGTTTTTTTAAAAAGAGGTCAGAAAATAAAGACTTATATTGAGAGTGGCTGTGGGTCTTATAAACAGTATGTAAGCATGGATAAATATATAATTATTATATACAGATAAAATATCATATGATTACAATAATTAATCTTAAGCTGATAAGTAAATTGATGTGCTATATTAGCATACCTATATCTTATGATCTAACAAGATCAGACTGTACACATATCTATGATAATCTGTCACTATGGTATGGGCATGAAATATCATATAATAATAAAAAAGTTAGAATGATATACCTATTAAAAGCAATGTGAATGTGAGAAGATAGATTATTAGTAGTTTAAGATAAGGAAAAGGAAAACGTTTTACTAATAACTTATTATAATACACCAATACTATATTACAGATATACATTCTCCAATATTATATACTCAACAGAATAGTAGTCGAAAAAGGTGTGAGAATACTAGATAGATTAATATATATTAGACTTCATGTATTAGAAAACTATGTTTTTTCACGGGTAATATATATATGAAGTAAAAATAATCTGATATTATTAAAAACAGCAATATATAAAGTCCCTTCGATCTATAAATTTCTGATGAGACTCTGTAACATTAGTTTAATTGACAAATATTTGATATAGATTGCTGTAAATTCGAAACGATTCAGAGAGATAGATATAATTACTAGGTTGCTGACAGACTACAGAATCGTTAGAGCATGTAAGGTACGTGATAGTGGACGTTGTGTGTGTCACGATGCTACATAATCTATGCTCGGCACAGCATTATGAGTATGGTCTCTCTAATAAACAGCTTCTTGAGATAACATTCAGCAAATTGATTAGTTAAATAAGTTACTTATAAGTGCTCTACTCATATACTACCCTTTTCCCGAGAGTAGAAGAACTAGTGAATACATTTTCACGAATGAGTTGCAAGATCTATTACTCTATTCATTTTCTAGAGACACAAATAACAGGTCTGCATAATATAAGGGAAAATATGCTCTCGAGATTCATAAGAGACTCACTAATAAAAATTAAGTATATCACAAGCTTTCTTGATCATACATCGAAAGACATCGAATGCTTAGCACTATTCCAGTTTAACAGGAGTCTTAGTATAGTGTATGTAGAGACTTAAAGAGGATTTTATGGTGTTTTTGGTTATAGTAGTTATCACACAAAATATACCACGAAACGATACTCAGAGTATCGTTTCATCCGACTTCACTCTACGCACTCTTATTAATACTAGTGCTATTATTTTTTCAGTGGTGAGAGTGTGAACAAAGCGATTTTAACTAATTATTACGAGAATTAATCACGAGAATGCGCAACTTCAACATTCACAATTTTAGAAAATAGCGTTTTAAACATCCGAAACTTCTCAAAAATAGTTCTACTTCTCACGGAGAGAACTTGTGCAATACGTGAGTGACTACCACCTTTTGAAAATTACGACTCGACTCCGACTCCGACTTATACCTGATAACACTTATCGAACTCGCGGATATTAGCCGATCATTTCTGAACATATTCTCACAATTATGGAAATTATATTATAATATATTAATATATATATATATATAATATATATATATATATATATATATTATATATAATATATAAATATATAATAATTATCATATAATTATTATAGTCTTACTATTATATGATATATTATATTATATATATATAATAATATATAATTATATAATAATTATATTTATATATTCTAATTTTATTATATATAATTAATTAACTATTTATTATATTATTATATATTACAACAGGTATAAATTTGACTGGTAAGTCGGATCGAGGGAGTTGATTCTGTGGATATCGGAATCGAATTCGGCACTTTTGAAATGGTATCTGTATCGGAGTCGCCATCGCTGGAATTTGGATAAATTCTGTCGTCCATCTACATAAACTAATTGTAATACTATATTAAGATCCTATTATCATTTATTATAATATCTTATTTACTAAGATTGTAAATTTTTGTTTTATGATCTTTCTATATAGACTATACTTATATATATATACTATACATTAAATAGGTTGTAGTATAACAAATCCCGTTATTATATAGTTCTTATAAGCACGCGGAGATTCCGAATCCGTGAATTATTATCGAATTCTGGCTATCTATATTACATAAAAGAATTACATTGTCAAAAAAGTCACATATCGAAACATACTGGAAAGGATGTCAGACTGTGTATGAGGGATTGATATAAAATTGTAAGGATGAAAGTATATGAGGAGTTGATTTTGTGGATAGAAAGGGGTTTATATGTTCATCAGAATCATCACAGTTATAATTGATATTGTTTGTCATGTGGAAGGATGGATGATAGTTGGTTTGGTTAAGCGGATGTATATGTGTTGAGTATCCGGAATTCAGTCCGGCTGGTGTGGATGACTCGAGGAATTAAAGTGGATTTGATCAGCAAATGGTATTCCCTGTAAAAATGAAGAGAAATTGATGTTTAGCAAGAGTAAGATTCAAAGATGTATAATATCAAAAGTGTACGGGTTTATGAGACGAAATGTCCTAAACTTTTACTTTGGTGTAAAAGGGGGATTGAGAGACTCGAATTAGTGTGGGGAGATCAGTGCGAGTAGGTAGTCGGAGTTGGAGGGTCTACGAAGCTGCTAAGTCGTCATTAGTGTTGCAAGAGGGGTTTGGAGTCTGGTACCTTGGTTACTCGTGCGAGCGGTTTGTCATTAATCTTTTAAAAAATTGGTAGTGGAATAGGGTCGGGCAGGTTACGGCTAATGAGTTTCTTAAAGATGTGATTGTATATACTATGGAGAAGAGAGATTTTCAGTCAGTAAGTTATTATTTTTGCTATACACGAACATCTACTTAGTCTGTTCTTATTAGCATGACAGTAGGTGAATTTATTGAGGAACGCTAAACTTGCTTAGTTTTGAGGTGAGTAAGGGATGGGTGTTAACGATAGAATATATTGTGTGAGATTCTCATAATTATTAATAGTAATAAATATTATTATTAGCGTGCAATTATTATCCATTGGTTAACTTTTTGCAGTTCTGAGTAGTGATAGATATGGAGATAATTAGATTGTGGAATCTAGAATAATGATTATTTGAGTATGTTTTAGAAATGTGTAATATATTATATTCTTTTATTAAATACATATATATACATATTTTAAATATAAATTATGTTTTATTAGATAATTAATTATAAATAGTTATTAATAATTAGTAAAATTATGTTTTTATTCAACTTTAAGATAGATGATACTTCTCCACTCAATTCTGTATTAAAGGCCGGCACGGCATTTTGGCGAGGGCCTCGAGAGAATTTTTTTCGTTTTATATCTATAGCACGGGGATCTCTATTATCAGTGTCTAACTAGTGAATTCAGTACATTATGAGTCTATATCTAGCTACTTCTATTTAATATTAATATTTATATTGATGAACGTTATCGATTTTAACGTAAATCAATAAAATAATGTCAATTATAAACATCACATATTATACCCAATATTACTGAATTTATGGAATTTAAGACATAATATATATAATTTATTATAATTATTAATATATATATATATATTAGTTAATATTAATAATTATATTTAATTAAATTATATTTAATAAATATATATATAATATTAATAAATATATATATATAATATATATATTATTATAATAAATATATTAATTAATATTTATATATATTTAATTTATATTATCATAATAGTATAATTAATATAATATATTATAAAGTAATATTCCATAATCTACTTTTAATATTATCAGTAATATTATTATTATTTGTGTTAAGGTCGTGAGCTAGACAATTTATACGTAGCTTGTAATGCATAAATTGAATGAGGAGATAGCCGAAATATTTACAGTTTACTCTCCAAATCTACACTAGATACAAGTGAAGTGGCATGAAAATGAGGTATGTAGGTTGGTGAGAGTTGAGTGAATATCACAATGAGCGCTAAGGTATTTATTATAATATATACTATCTTTAGATGGGAATAATAAATATAGTCAGTATACATACATTGTGGAAGTATTAAACGGAAGCTTCATATATTTTTACTTGTAATACTCTATACCATAATAGAGTAATCGCGTTGTATTCTTACCTGCAATCTTGACAATTTGTTATGTTTAACACTTACGTACATTACCTATGCATGTTTACATTATCATATATAGGTATATATTGAATCTATTTGTTAGTTATAACACATACGTACATTACTCATATGCATGTTTATGTTTTTGACTCAATTACTTAAATCTCTAAATCTTACCTCAGATCACTGGTATGTCTTCCGAAAGGACGGATCTATTGGTGATCTTTTGTTATCTTCTCTCTCTCACTCTTGATCTATTACTGTTCCATATTTCAATAAATCTTTAGCTGTATAGCCAGACATACCAAAGGTCTTTGATATAGTCTGGTACAAAACTTTGATTCCTCGACTTGCAGCACACGTACTCTATCCTGCAGTCTGTAACCATATTCGGCAATTGTACATCGTTGCGATTTGTAAACCCCCTGTCAACTATACATCGTTGCGATTTGTAAACCATTTGGCAACTGTACATCGTTGCGAGTCGTAAACCCTATGGCAACTGTATATCGTTGTGATTTGTAAACCCTCTGGCAACTGTACATCGTTGCGATTCGTAAACTCTCTGGCAGTTGTACATCGTTGCGAGTCTTAAACCCTCTGGCAATTGTACATCTTGACGATTTTACGCATCTAGTATTTTTTAATTACTTAAACTTATTTTTAAACAAAACTTTTGCTTTACCAGTATTTAGTTACTATTATATGATACTTCAATCAGACATATATAAAAAAGACATTGTTTACTTTACATCTTGATTCAATATAATTAATTACATATAACTTAAAATTACGTGATTATTTGTTACTTACTAAATCAAACTCGTATTTTCTTGTCTCTGCTCAGGGAAAGTTAATCTCACATAAACGCTTATGTTATTTGTAAAAATTACATACATACAAAGATGCAAATGATTTAAAAACCTAACAAGCAAGTTAATAATTTCACATAATTTATTTACTTCCCTAAAAAAACGTTATTGGTAATTACAAAATTATTTATACTGTTGTTAGACTTGTAATTCCCATTATTGTGAATCCAATATTAAATTAAGATTTAATTAAAATTATCTTCGCATTTGGAGTATAAGAATATCTAACTTTCATTTTTCCTTTGTTTCATACTTTTCATTAAAAATATTAATCATATTAACATTATTGTTTATTTAAGTTATTTAAGTTTTGTTTTATTTAACTTCCATGTTCATATTGACTTATCATTCTGGCATAGCTATATAAAAGAATTAAAGAGTTATTACATATTAACACTGTATTATTAAAGTTAATCAACTTATATGGAACATATCTCGATATTGGCTATGAGTCATATACAGTGTTCAAACGTCGGATTCTACTATGCCACGAGTCAGAAGTATTCATGATCTAATACGTGATCGACTGTATCGTTCTAGATAGTTTGAATTTATCATATAATATCTATATATTACTAATCGTATTTATCTAATAAATATTAATTAAATATGAAGTACACTTGTTTATTGCTACTTTTAATATTAATTAAAATTATTTTATCAATTATCTTTGTTGTACACTAAGAATTTATCATATATTCATATTTAATTTGTAATATCTTTAATATTAACACATTTAATATTATACACTTTCTCTTTAACTAGAGTAGCTTCTTACATATTATTTAATAGTATCAATTCTGATCAAATTACATTTTAAGAAACTTATTAATTATAAAGACAGTCACTATAATTTTTTTGATAATTTTAAATATATAAATTTAATAATCTTATGAATATAAAATTAGTCTATAAATATTTAATATTTCATATCATAATAGGAATAATTATATATTTTTTTATAAATTTTATTCTAACACACTGGTAATTAATAATTAATGAAGGAATATTAAATAAAAATAAATAGAATAAAAATAAATAGAATTTACAATAATATAATATATAATATACTATATAATATTATCTTATATATAATATTAATATTATTAATATATATTTATTATTATATATAATATTAATAATTAATAATTTAATATATATTATTAATAATTATTTATTAATATATAATATAGATTATAATCTAGTAGTAAATTTTAATATTAAAATTATATATATTAATAACATATATAATAAATATAATTATATACAATATATATATAATAATATATTATACATAATATTATTAATTAAAGTATTAATATTATTAATAAATATAATATCTAATAAATATCACAAAAGATAATACAAATTAATATATTAATTAATTTTTTAATAATAAATTAAATAATAATTAATATTATCTATATAAATTTATTAAAATTATAATGAATTAAATAATATAAATTAATTAATTAAATTAACATAATTCAAATTATAAATTAAAAAAATAAAATTTATTATATTATTATATTACAAAATAATATAATTATTTATAAAATTTATTACATATTAAATTAATATTAATAATTAATAATTAATAAATATATTTTAAAAATATATTATAAATTGATTATGTTTACAAATATAAATACTTATATAAATGTAATATATGTATAAATAAATAATAAATTTATATATAATTAATAAATTAATAAATATAAGCCATAATTAATTAATTAATTAATATAATAAGTAATAATAAATGTTAATTAGTTTATTTAATTTATATGTTACTTTAAATTAATTTTCAATGAAGTATTGAAAAAATATATTAAGTATAATATATTATAATATACTCTAATATTATATTAATGTCTATATTTCTTAATATCAATATTATATTATTATATATAATTAATATCATAATATTATATAAAAATATTAATTTATATAATATATTTAATATATATTATATATAATATAATATATAATATTATATTATTATATTATATAGTATATATATATATTAAGCTATACCACACAAAAAGTAAGTTTGTTTTGGTATCCATTTAGAGATTAATATAATGAGTGCATTTCAAATTAGTTATATTAGAAAAGTCATTAACGCTAATGTGTAAAACATAATCACATCAGGCATTAAAATGTATGAAAGTATACAAATTAAACATTTCCTTTTACTCATAGTATATAGGCTAAATGATCTCACAATATGTTGTTAGGGTTATACATATATTCTAGATATTCAATTTCCTACTATCCCCCTATTAAAAATGACTAAAATATTCGGAATTTATCGACCGCTTTATTTACTATTGAAATCACAATATAATGTAAAGATTGTTTTGTACTACTTATAATACAGTTTTATTTTATCTGAGTGTTATTTCTGATGTTACGTAGTCATTCTTATCAGATTTTTCAATTTTTTTTCATCAAAACACATGTTATTTGAATTCTTAGCATTCAACTTAACTATATTATTACCACTATTTGAACTATAGCATAATATTGGTGAGTTACCACGGGTTACAATAGTGAAAAAGAAGATAAAATTAGGTTTTCGCATGGTGTTTGAGTTTTGTGCTCAGTTTGTCC
Source organism: Trachelipus rathkii (assembly GCA_015478945.1). Taxonomy (NCBI): domain Eukaryota; kingdom Metazoa; phylum Arthropoda; class Malacostraca; order Isopoda; family Trachelipodidae; genus Trachelipus; species Trachelipus rathkii. Next base: position 16,540 of record JABUQX010018152.1, read on the forward strand.
AATTTCAACCTTTCTTTGGATCTATATTGAAAAATATGCGATACTCGTTTTTTTAATTCTTGTCGATAAACATCAAGTTTCTTTAGTGCTTAGTAGTGCGGTCTGAGATGCATTCTTTTTTACATTAAATAATTATTTTTTGTATACCATACCAAATTTTTTATACTTTTCTTCAAAAATTTTTTTTTGAATTTGTTTTCAATGAAATATCAAACTCTAATCATATAAATAAGAAATTATCTAGTAATATTACTAAAATGTGCATCTCCCAATGCATATGCCTAAAATTTTTAATATAACTTCGCCTAAATCGAAATAAAATTATTGCATATTTTTCTATATTTCAATGTTAAACCAAAACGTGGGTTGTGAATAATTATGATTGACATCGTCTGAGCAACAAAACATCAAAGAAAAAGTCGTGAAAATATGTATCTGGTTGATCCGGGTTCTGAAATTCTTATGTGTTTTATACGGTATGGACGCTATCTAGATGTCATATTTTGGAGAGTTTGAGGAATCATTGTTCGAAAAATTATTATCGTGGTATTGTGATGCTGGAGGGTTAGATTTTAAAAAGCGATTCGGGTTTCTGGAAATATTGTTAATTAGTGTTCTTAAAGCATATGACTACCAGAATACAGAATAACACTGACTCTTTTGGAAACAACGGTTCTTATAAGAGGACAAATTATATTAAAAAACTAATTGATACTATTAATTTATTTGATTTTGTCGCTCTCTGTGTGAGTTCGAATAATCTCACGACTTTATTAAATCGTCCATAATTATAGGTATTGAAAAATATATACTCAGTGAATTCTTTTAATAGTCCATTTTATTTTTTAAGAAGAGAGAGAGTGAGTAGACTTTATGCTAGATATATAGTCTACAGAGTGACAAATATATATTATTGTAGATTTTATTTAGCATTTATAACTAACCATAGTTATTGACATATTAGTGAGGTATATATATTATTATAATATATACTCTCTTTATTCGTTGATGTTCACATAGTAATTTTTTTTGTAATGTGTTTATAAAAGCGGAAAAAGTATGGACCGGAAGTTAATTTTTGTCAGCAAGTGTGCTGCTGTGTGTGCACGACGTGAGACAGAGGGGTGGTGATGTTATATATTTCTATATCTAATGCCTTATATCGGGGAGGGGCGGAGGAACCCCATTCTGGGTAGATCTACAACAAGTGGAAGGGGGTGAAATAGTCCCTACCTGATAGTTCACCCTCATTCTGTCACATTAGGGCGAAGAAGAGGTCCCAGCAAAACTCGCCCACATCGTGTGTAGTCTAGTATATGGGCTGTTTGGACTTGGGTGGTGGTAAATGTTCATCTTTGAGATAAATGTTTTCTTCAGCAAAAAAACTGTAAATCTTTACTTACTGCTGTTTGACAACTGGATTGGATAACTATTTTTTGAAGTTATTATCCTCAGCTAACGTACATATCGTGGTATTTATATATGTATGTTATTGCTTAGGGCTTTAGTGTTCGGGAATCTTAATCGAAATATGACGAATTAAATTCTATTTTTAGGAGGATATTAGGTTCTTAATCATATTACTATAATATATTCTACCTCCATTTACTTATTAGTAATTAACAGTTGTATATGCTCGGTGGTTAAATCTATCTTTCCTATTATTTCCACTTATTATATTTACATATCATAATTGTGCTCAACTTAAATAGAACAGTCTGGATTCTGAAATATGGTCCTCTTTTTTCTGATACGGATAGTGACAATATCTACGGTATTATTATATCTTTGGTCGGCGAATCTGAGGGTGGCCTATATAGGTAGGTAGAACGTGGTAAGACCAACGACATATAGCAAACTGTAAAATAAAATATTAACTATATTAAGTATATATAATATATATATTATATTATATATAATATATATATTATATATAATATTAATATATTAATATATATTAATATATATATATATATATATATATTATATATATACTTTATATATATATATGATGCGCTGATGTCATTACATCCGCGTATGCGGATGTTTGATATATATATATTTATTATATATGTTACATTATTATATATATATAATTAATATATAATTAATATATATATATATATTTATAATTATATATATATTATATATAATATAATATATAATTATATAATATATAATTATTAATAATATATATATATATTATTATATTAAATATATATATTAAATATATATATTAATACATATAATATATATTATATTATATATATATTATATATTTTATATATGTACTCCTAAAATACCTTTTAATATCAATCTATAATTTAATTGGGTTTTTGTTTTACCAGGGGGGCCCCCCCCCGGGGGCTGGGGCTGGACCCAACTCAAATGTCACCACTAACTTTATCGCAACCAATTCGCTTATATTGAAAAGAGATATTGCAATTTGAATCATTGACCTTTTTGAACTAGGTATTGATAGATTCATATATATATAAGAAGTGTTGTTGTGTCTGCGTAAACATTAGATGCTTGATCTGACACTTTCGTGCTGGAGTCTCTGTAATGATCTCGGTTTTCTTATATGCCCTTTTGTGCCTTAGCATGTGATAACATCTCTCACTTGGAACACTAGTTGTTACGTGTTCAAGGCAATATTCTCCCTTACTATTGCAGTTTACTCAAGAGGATGAATTAGTAAACACATTTTGCTGTTATAATTTCCAGCCACTGAAACTAGAGTGATATTTTTGTTATTAATAGTCGTATTTTCTTGGTTGATTATTTCTCGATAATCTCTCCAATTTGAACTAGCTGTGCTTTTGAGTCTATTCAGTGTTTTCTGTTCATCACTAAATTGTGACTTTGAGTGACATATATATTCTTTCCTCAGTGAATCTATTGATCTTAAACTTGTAGAAGGGTTTGGTTTGTAATTTCCCGTTTTTTCTTTAATGGGGCTCGAATTTAATAGACTGTTGCGACTGAGTGCTTTTCATACTGCAGACATCATAGTGACTTGAATTTTTTACTATATCTAACTACGCATTCTGACATACAAAAACACTTCCTCTCTCATAAACGATGATTCATAAGTAAGTGTGGCAATTATTCATATGACAGTTGTTTCTCATTATACTTTTCTAACAATTTGCGTTTTTTTATCTAGCTCTAGTGTTAATCAGAATCTTGACATGTCTTCATTGAGAACACGTTATTACATTTTACAATTTGATATAACGAATTGTGTTAAAATAAGATGTATATTAGTTAGCGTTGATATTAAATGGATTACATCGGAGACGAAGCTATTTGAGAAGCGTTCGTATAATTTTATTATGAGTAATTAACTTACATATGGATTTGCAGTAGCACTTAAATATCTGTGCAAACATGTAATTATGATATATCTTACATAGCGCTTTAATTACAGAAAGCATGAAATTGTGAAGAGAATCAATATCTGTCTTGATATAATTTTGTGACACAAATTCGATTGAGGGCTTTTTGATCACTATATTTCTTTTTTCGATCGATAATCGTTACATTGTATCATATTAGAGCGTGTTGGAAAGTCTTTGAGATTAGCTTATAAACGATATTGGTAATTAGGCTAATTACAATCGATTATTCTGTTAATGTCTAACATATACACATCTTGCATTTTTGTAGGATATCTTAAGGCGTTAATCACGACAATCTTCACTCATATACGAGATAATTCTCTTAGGCAATTAATAGACTAAAATATTTTTTTATCAAGTAGATTATCTAAAGCGATAGAATATTCTCCTTACGCAAAGTAAAACGACTAGACACCCAACTTAACAATAAGTGTCTACTAAAGTGTGTTGAAATGTACTGACTGATCAAGACAGGACGACCTTTTTATTCGCAATCGTATGATATAGCTTGCTTACTCTCGGTATTGCGATATTTTTCCTGTGCATTCACTTATTAAATAATATTAAATAATAATAATGATACTAATATTATAATATATAACATTATATATATACTATTTAATGGAAATTTAATATAATATATTAGTATTAGGTGAAAGTATTTATTATATATATAAGTTTATGATATTATATATATAAATATATATATTATACATATATAATATATTAATATATATATATATATAAATACTATATATAGTATATATTATATATTATATATATATATATATATGTTTTTTATTTAATTAATTTTAATAATATTATAAAAAATAAATATAATATTTATATTTATATATATAAATATATAATTTATTAAGTATTAATATATATTATTATACTATATATAATTATTATATTATATATATATTATATATTATATTATAATATATATATATTTAATAATTTATCATATAATAATATTTTTAGTATATTTATTATATATATATTAATATTAATATTATATATTATTAAATATAAATTTAATTTTAATATATATATATATACGTAGTATTATATATATATATTATTATTATATATATATATAATATATATATATATATATTATATATATAATAAATATTAATATATAATAATATCATAATATATATATATTTAATATAAACTGCTACATGTATAACTATTACATTGAACTTTACTATCTAGTGCATATATATAACTCTATAATATGTAATGAATTAAGTTTATTTCTTAGAAATAGGTAAAATAGCTATCATGCAGGTCTTCATACATTTTTATCCATCTTAAGGTCTGATTAATATAATTAGCTAAGTAATGATATAGAAAAAGCTATTCTAGTACCGCTAATTATTTTTGGATTGTCGATTAAGCGGAAAACATTATTGCAAGTACTATATATATATATATATATATTACTTTGTATGTATATTAATTATTGTCTGGATCTATGGATGTGCGCTCTTCTAGATTTTAAGCTTTCTAAGTTAATATATAATATTCAAATATTTTATTATCAACTTTATATATTCATGTGGAGCGAGATAATATTTTTTATAAAAAAGGTTATATATGGTAATATATGTAGACATATTTGGTTTGGAAATTTAATTGTACTTTTGTTTTATCTTGATACATCGAGATTTTTCGACTAATACATCTTCAAGTATCTTGTTAACCCTACGAAGTTGCTGTTTCATCCTCATTTTTCTGAGGTCATTGGTACGGTGAGAAAACAAGTAGATTCGTTAGAGAATGTGGGGTAGTACATGGTGATAGTTTTGTAGTTTCATAATTCATTACCAATATCGTTGCTTCGATGATACTAAGGTCGTAATTAGCTACTTTATAACTGTTCTTGAGACTTCTTCTGGTAGGGGCTGTTTAATAACATAGTATGGTCACTGTGCTGCAAAGGGCAGATCTCTTTGTGTAGTTTGGATGCTTTACATTTAAAGTCTTATACATTTGTTAATTTAATAAATTATGGATATTAAATAACATTCTCGTATACTGTATTAAATAGATATAATACTTATCTTCTAATAAATAGGAATTTCTCTATCGACGTTGGTGTATTTTTATTTCTTCAAGTGCAATTACTATTAATATATTAAGATAGTGATATTACTATAGTTCGAAGGTATTATAGTTTGAAATTCTCATTATAGAATATAATATTCATGAAAACCTTAAATTAGAAACATTAAAAGGAATGATCAAAATGGTTATAAAAATAAATAAAAACTGCATTTTGTGATAGTGAGAAGTCGCATATAGAAATGAATTCTTGTTTTATGAATGGCGTATAATGTAAGTTACTATCTTTAAGAGCCGAATTCATAATTTAGTCACGGAGAACTCAAAAATTTTCTAGATTCATAGGGACTCCTAAACTGTATCTTGAAATTTTACTGCTCTAGAAATGGACTTTTTTTACTTCAGGCGTTTACTTCCGACCTTTTTGGAAAATTATATAGTAACATTGAAAGGCAATATGGTAGCAACGCTTTAAACTAATCCGATCTTGGTTCTAGAAGCTATTAGATCTCCTCACCCCTTCATCTACCAAAATTTTTTGTATCGACGTCAGCTTTATCCGAACTGGCCGACCTACCGTGAGGCTCGCGCCAATTCCTTCCATTTCCTTCCAATTTTTTTCATAAATTACACACTCGTTCATTTCTCTCTGACATCTCAATAGAGATGAGGCTTTCTTCCGAGACTGAAGTTCTGCCGAACTCCCTGTACTTCTTGCAGCATCGCAAGCTTGTTCACTCCACATATAATATACAATAATACCTATATACTACTTCACTTTATACAATAACTACTATAGAGACTTACCCACTGATCCGCGTACTCCGTCCGATCGACTCACCCCTGGTTAGACACTTGAAGCGTTCGTGTAAATATACAATGAACTTCTCATTCACTTATTCAATTGGCTTAATACGCAGAGTCAGAACTGACGCTTCTTAGGAGATCGCATAGATTGGCCTTAGTTACGTTTTTTGGACGTTTTCTGGTTGATGTTATAAAAAATACTTATCTACTTATAATCGTAATACTTCAGCGGTGTATTTCATAATGACGATATGAATCTGTTGTATTCTTTAATAATTTTAGTGTGTACAAAGTGGATAAAATATGTTCACATTTATACCTTTTATTCTTAGCATATATTTTGTGCAGATGCATCAAAAGCGAACTAAATGGAACATCACTTCTGAAATTAAACAAAAGATTGAGTGCTTATGATAATATATGGTTGCTCGTTTTTTGTTTTGTTTTGAGAGAAAAAAAGAATTATAGTTTTTTTTATAAAAGAGGAGGAGAGAGAGAGAGAGTAGAGAGTAGAGAGAGTAGAGCGGGAATGAAGACGAGGAGAAGGAAAGGAAAGAGAGAGTAAGGAGGGGAGAGAGAGAGAGATGAGAGAAAAGGAAAATGAAGTGTAGTTAACTGTAGTATTAATTATATTTTCTTTAAATAAAAGAAAAATCAAAAAGGCATCATTGAAACTAGTTATTATTTTTTAGTTCCTACTGAAAAGGATATTTCTACAGGTCCTCGTGGTTATTTAAACGTAATTAGGCGTTTTGACGAAATCTCGTGTGGCGAAGATGTGAAGCGGGGTCAGGTTCGATCAAAAGTGGATAAGATTCACTATAAAGAAGTTTCCTTCTCTTGACTAAAGCCCCCCCAAAAAAAAAAAAAAAACTGTACTTAATTAAAAGGAAAAATAACGTAAAGTAAAATAATAATAATAAAAAAAAAATAATGGAATGAAAAGAATATAGTAAAAAGTATACGAAAAAAGTTTCGAAAAAAGAATATTTTTGAAAGAAAAATATAAATTATTCTAGTACTAATAATGGCTTAATAAGACTTTATTTTTTTTTCATAATAAATTTAATAATAAATAATCTAAACACGGCGAAATTATGTGTTGCTGGATATATGATAATTGGAAATTGAATTCTCATATTAGATTCTCGAAAGAAATTATGAGTTTTTACAGTTGAAGGCATTTTCGGAATATGAAGAGTAACAGGAAAAACGATGAAGTTTCTATTTAGACACATGATTAGTATTATACCTTCTATCATTTATCGCATGTAATGTGTAATAATGTAAGCATGTCAGTGATTGAGCGAATATTGAGAATAAGAAGGAAAATATGTTTTCATTTCGAAATTACAGGTAATATTATAATTTTAAATAGCACACACACAAAGTATGGTATTGTATGACATAGGTGGAAAATAGTCGTATAGTATTTATAGTGGGTTAGTATATACTAGGGAGTCCGATAGGTTATACATAGTGATATATTTTGTAAAGAATGAGATGAGGAGTCGAGGTTCGTAGAGTACTAGTAGTACTTAGGTAATTTTTGTAAAAGGTGGGTCGTATATATAGAGTTCGTAGAGTCGTAATGTCGAGTCTGAGTATTAATTTATATATTATCTAATTAAGGTCGTAGAATAGTCGGAGTGATATTCGGTGGATAGTAGTTATAATATATACTTCAAATATTAAGTATAATAAGTATTAGGTAGAGTTACTATAGAAAGATTTTCGAAATGATACTAGAAATAGTCGTGATAATTTATAGAGTGCATTCTCATTATATTGGGTGCATACTTATTCCTATATATATCATACTTTAATTTAGATAATTAAAAAATATAGACTTGTATACAATATATATATCTACATCTTTAATAATAGATGCATAATTAGGGTGCATAATACTTCGCAAGTATTTTTATTATAATATATAACTCATTTGCTGATAATATTCATTTTATAATTATTTTATATTTTGTAATGTAGATATTCATAGAGAGAGAGGAGAAGAGAAAGAGAAGAGAGAGGAGAGAGAGAGAGAGAGAGAGAGAGAAGAGAGAGAGAGAGAGAGAGAGAGAGAGGAGAGAGTTTCTATTATATCGTTACCATCTCAATTTTATGAAATTTTAAAGAAACCTTTGAAATATTTTCTAAAGAGAAAGCAGTAA
>JABUQX010018152.1:27500-32500 GCA_015478945.1 Trachelipus rathkii
ATATTATTATTATTTTTATTATTAATTATTATTATTATTATTGTCTATTTTTATGTTTTGTGTTTATTATTATTATTATTATTATTATTATTATTATTTATTATTATTATATTATTTTATTATTATATTATTATTATTTATTTTATTATTTTATTAATTTAATATTTTTTTATATTTATTTTGAATTATTTTTCTTATTTTTATTGTTATTAAACATCATAATTTTAAAGTATTATTTATTATTATTTTATTTTATTATTATTACTTATTATTATTCATTCTTATTATATTATTATATTATTATTATTATTATTATTATTATTATTTTATTATTAATTATTATTTATAGTGATATTATTATTATTATTATTATTATTATATATTATTATTATTATTATTATTCATTATTATTATTATTATTATTATTATATTTATTATTATTATTATTATTATTATTTATTATTATTATTATTTCAATTATTATTCTTATTATTAAAATATTATTTTATTATTTTAATTATTTTGATTAATGAATATCCTTGCATAATGTTTAATTAAATATAATTATTATTTATTATTATTTATTATTATATTATTTTTATTAGTATTATATTAATTATATAAATATTATTTTAATTGTTATATATTATTATTTATTTTATATATTATTTTTTATTATTAATTCTTTTATTTATTATTATTTTATTATTATTCATTATATTTATTATTATTACTAATAATAATTTATTTATTAATAAAAGTATGAGAAACAATTGAAAATTGTTTTGGAGAAGCAAAAAAGAAATATTACAATAGTAAATTTAAAAATGTATATGAAGACCCAAAATCAACTTGGGGATTAATTAATGATCTAGTCAACAAAAGTAATTCAAAAAAAGCAAAAATAAATTGAAATAAAATTCTAAAACGATAAAGATTAAACATCCATCGAACTTGTGACGACTAAACATTATTCGTAATAATTGGCAAACTACTTATCAACATGCAGCTTAGGCTACCTCATTTTGAAACCTATTTGGGGCTATGGTTTCTCTTTTTCATTTGAAAATGTTACGGTCTCCAGAAGTCAAGCGATATTACTGGATACAATAAGAAATGTGATACCATTCCATTCCCAAACATTTACAAAATATAGCTGATAAATTGCCCTCGCCTAAAAGATCTTTTAACAACTCATTTAAAGGAATTTTTCCAAGAAATCTTTAAAAGTCTCACGTGTCCTCCCCTGCACATAAAAGGGGTGATAAACTGATCTACAACTATAGACCGAATTCAAATTAACATACAATTAGCAACTACTCCCGAAAATGTATTAAATGAATAATAAATTACTCTATACGAATCAATTTATCAGACTTTCAATTTGGTTTTTAGAAGAAAGATACAACTGAAGCCTTGTTTTGTTTGATGAAAAAATATATGAAAATAAGAAATAAAAATTCAAACTGCATTATATTTTGATTTACAAAGCTTTTGATAAATAGATTCATGATAATTAGACCGACCGGGCCCGGCCCGGCCCGGCCGCCGGCACGGCACCCGGCATTTTAGCGAGCCGGCCGGCCCCGGCAAATATCGGAAAACGGGGTTTTTGCGGGTATTGTACATTTAACTAAATAATAACGGGTCGATTTCATTAAATAAAAATATATTTTAATTCTTAATTGCTTAGTTTTTACTGATGCAAATATAAACATACCTAAATATAATCATTTTTTTTGGTATTTACTATGATTTCATTAAAATTGAGGCTAAATTATAATTTTTCCGAGTTTTTAAATAAAAAATATTCGAAATTTTTGATATATCAAACGATTTCGGAAAAAGGAATAAATATAATTGTTTAAAAATATTAATGTATTTATTTATTTTAAAGTATTATATATAAATATTAGATTAATGTCTATATATAAATATACATTAATAAACATAGTTTAGAAATATATATATATATTATATTATTATTGATATATATATATAATTTAGAGAGGAACCTTGGATTCTTTTTTAGTATTATGCTTTACTGTCATTTCATTTTACATAATCCAAAATTTTTTTAAAAAAAACATTGTTTCTTCATTTTTTTTAAAGAAATTAAATTTTAAAAGGGAAGCTAATTTTCGTCCCGACACGCGAGACCTCAGGCTAAGGGACTGGATTTCTTTCTTGATCTTCCTCAGTTCAAGTATGTTCAGTTGGTTGCTACTTTCTCATGGTGTTGTTGAAATTATTTTTGATGTTTTCAGTATTCATTTGTTATAAAATATATCTTAAACATTCACGGGAATGCTTATGCAGTTGTTAATATTATTAAATGCAAAAGATCCAAGATTTGGATGGTTCGGTGTGATTGATTATTTCTATCATCTTTATATTGTTTGATATTGATAGAGTGGTGTGGTTAAGCCTATTACTTGTTAAAGTGATTTTGCTGTTGTGCAGGTCATTGTATGTTGATTTTTTCTTCTTTGCAAATCTATGGTTTCCCCCCTATATTGTTTAATGCAAGTTTGGCAAGGGATGTGATATATAAGCTTTGGGGAGTTTGTTTTGTATATTGCCATAAAATGAAGAAGTTATGTTGTAATGAGATATTAATGAGCTGTTTTTATATATGAAACGGGAAGGCCATCTCCATTACAAAACTTCTTTCATTTTAATGGAAATATTTACAAACAAAGTTCGCCTGAGTATGGATCCCTGTCTCATAATCCAGTAACATATATAATGCGGATAACAGAATTTTTATCATATTTTACACCACCCTTTATTAAACAATAGTTATTGATTAGATATGTAGATTACATTTTTGTCTCCCTCGCTCACAACACCAACCCTAATGATGTCCTAAACTATATAAACTCAATTCATCCTTCAGTTCAGTATGATTAGAAAAGCTTCAACACTCTTATCCCTTCTCGATACTTAATCACTGGAATATACAATTACTTGATTTTATATATATGAAAACAAATTGCCAAAACTATATACAGTTGCTATCTATCAGTTCTCAAACACAAAAATTAGCTGTTCTGTCATCTCTATTTCTCTGTACCTTTCGCATGATGCTCTCCTCTTCTTAGACAAGAAACTCATCATCCACATTACTGTTAAATATTTACTATTCCTGAGTTTTTCCATCAAAAAAAGCATTAACAAGCAAAAAGAGGTTTATGCACTTTCCCCCGAAACATAGAAACACTCCTTTTGTACCAATTCCTAATTACATTATTTCGTTAAACAAATGGTACCAAAAAATATTACCTCATTCCATCAAATACATCACTAAAAACATCTCAAACCCCAAACGCAAAAGAAAATCTCCCCAAGCTGTTATAAACATCCCTGCAATAGCTTGCAATAAAACATATATAGTAAAACATAGATTTGCAAAGAAGAAAAAAATCAACATACAGCTTGACCTGCAAAAGGACAGCAATAATTCAGCTTTAACAGTCATAGGCGTAACACAGGCCACTCTATTAATATCAACAATATAAAGATGATCAAAATTCAATCATCACCAACCATCGCAATATGGAATCCTTTTTGCTTATAATAGTAAGCAATATCTAATAAGCATCCGGTGAAGTTGAACATAGATTTATAACAATTGAATATGAAAACATCAAATATTTCAACACACCATGAAGAAAATAGCAGACGAACTGAAACACACTTGAACTGAGAAGATAAGAAGATCCAGTCTTGCTGAAGGGTTCTCGCGTGTCGGACGAAAATTAGCTTCCTTTTTAAAATTTATTTAAAAAAAAAGTGTCTTTAACAATGTTTTTAATTTTTGTACATTTAGTAATAAAATGAAGTGAAAGTAAAGCATAAACTAAAAAAGAATTCAAGGGCTTCCTCTCTAAAGTAAATATATCACTTGCGACAAAGTAGTTCTTAATATATATATATATATATATATATATATATTATATTATATTATATATATATATTATATATATATATATCATATAATATATATATATTATATATATATATATATATATAGTATATAATAACCACTTATTCTTCTAGAAAATAAATTATCCAATAAAATTTTTTCGAAAATTTTATTTAATTGAATAATTATGTATTCTTTTTTTATAATTTAAATTATTAATTAATTGAAATGATATTTAATTTTCATCCTAATTTAAGACTTTCAGTGTTTTGACTTACATTTCTATTTTTACCTACCCGGCCCGCCCGGCGGCCCGGCTATTAGAGAGCCCGGCCCGGCCCCGGCCGAAATTCCCGCCCGGTCGGTTCTTACATGATATAAACTACTAAACAAAATGAATATAGATGGAATAAAGGGAAACAACTACAATGGTTTAAAACATATCTTAGTGGAAGATCTCAGTATGTGAAAATAAGTGAAACATGCTCTGAACCACTACAAACAACTTGCGGTGTTCCACAAGGATCTATTCTTGGCCCATTATTATTTACATTGTATACCAATGATGTATTTAATTCACACGACTTTTTCATGGTTTCATTTGCTGATGATATTTCAATATTAATAAGAGGATAAATCGGCTACATCTATTCACTAAAGCAGAGACCGTCTTAAATAAGATCACAAACATGGATAGATTCTAATAAACTTTCACTAAACTTGCAAAAAACTCATCCTCATAATAAGCAATAAAAACTATAGCGGATAATTTCAAGCATAAAAATTAAAGGAGTTGACTTGAAAGAGTCACAATTGCTAAATTACTTGGGTAACGAAACATAGCATACAACAAAAAAATGCACATTCAAGAACAATAATAACCAACGCCCATAGTGAGCAACTCGCGAAATATATGGTATATACTAGTCAATGATTGAAAAAATTAATTCCTTTATATATATTTGAAGAAGATATACTAATGCACATATCCCCAATCTACTATTATATTGTCTTTCCGTCTATGCAAAGCTAGCAACTCAGCTATAATTCGGTATTTTGGATGCCAAAAATG
>JABUQX010018152.1:37500-42500 GCA_015478945.1 Trachelipus rathkii
GGGATACTCCCTGACAAATCTAAACCTAGTTATACTATGTCTCTTTTCGCACCCTCTTATCCACCATGAAGGTAAACAATCGGGTCAAATGTTAGTGTTAGCACTCGTTTATCCTCAGCTCCAGACGTTGCTCAAATGTCATAACAGAGATTGGATAAATAACCGAAAAATACTAAGTAAGGAGAGGAAGAAAGCACAGTATTGCACCAATTACATTAGGCGGTGCAGAATTAATTTTCACACTCGATGTGAAAATACTCTAAATGCAAAAATGTAATATGTGACCACAAGTGCTTCTATTATTCAATGCCGTATTAACTTGTTAATCAGAGTAATAATATGGAAAATATGTACTATAGGTTTTCTATAAATTAAGTGCAGGAGAGATGTCTATATTCCCCCTATATAAATATAAATTCAACTAAATATTTAATATTTAAAGCCAGCTCTAACGAAAAATATTAGTACAATATAAAATCAAAACTTTAAGCACAAATTACAGCACTTTAAAAGCTTCACGTGTATTAATTGTAATCACCGCACAGCACAAATCTTACCTATATAAGAACTCCTCTCATTAAATTCCGTTGAAACTCAGCAGTAATGCGATACAAGTCACTACTCTGTACTGCCCACATCTATCACTTATCAATAGATGCACTTAAGCATCTCCTTGATTCATTCTACCACGTTTCCAAGAGCCTACAACAAGCTTCCTGAGCATTAAACTATAACTAAGCTACATGAACTTAGCTAGCTATCATTCAATATCATAAAAATTTAGAAAACCTACCTGCAGAGTAACACACGTCATATACTACAGTCACAAACTGGTCTACCAAATTTATGCAAGAAGGACTGGTTACTTTTATTTATGTACTCCTAATAATTCGACTCACATTTACTAAATATCATGGTAAATGATAGTTTTAAAAATAACACAGAAAAGAATAGTCGCTAAGTTAAAGATTTTTACTGCTAAAATAATGAGCATACCGATTCTATTAAACAATAAACAGTAACCGAATTGTAAAAAATGCAAACTACAAGAAGAGACTCTGCATATAGTTACTCTGAGACTCATAAATGCATTAGGCATTAATAGATCATGTACCAAGGTAATCCATATTATAGTTACAACTCACAAACAATACATCTAAATATGTCTACAAAAGACTGTTTAGTATCCTCTGATTCTTCCTTAATATTATTTCATCTCGAAGTTTCCTTTATACAGCTCTACTAAGGGATCTATAATCTACTAGAAAGAGATGTATTGGTATAAAGCTCCCAAAGGATGTGCATTGATGCGATTACACACTATTCTTTCTAATGCTAATACTGCACTTACCGGTAGAAAGGTGAATTGGAAAACTGTTCCACGTAATCAGTCGCAAACTGCTTCTAAACGTCTGGTACTGATGGATGGCATGAAAGATGGAGTACCTGAGGTCACACATTATATTATCATGCAAATCACAACAATTCCACAAATCATCCTGACATAGAAGAAGTAGTTGGAAATTCTAAGAATCAGACTTGCAATTCTCGATATCCCATATTGGAATATCAGGATGTACGTAACTCACACAATCAATATCTCAAAATAGACAATACATATAAATCTGAAGATACATCGATATCTTCCGACATTATTCCATGGACATCACTTCACTATGTCACCCAATTTCTGAATCTAGCTTAGCAACGGATTCGAAACTGCTACTAAACTATTAAATATGAGCACAATTTCGAAATTAAAAATGCTCTGTCTATTAACCGCAAACAAACCATCATATTAAGTTGGATTCGGTTGAATTTCCACTCTATATCCTCGCATTCATATGGTGAAATGATCTTTCACCAAATACAATACTGAAATACTCTACTAAAGGTCATCGATTCTAACAATAATCTCTAGGTAGTATGACTACGCTGGCCTCCAGGTTATTGTCCCGCCTCCTCGCGAGTACTCACGTTACAACATTTTCAAAATCTCAATATAATCCGACCATCTCATAACATTATCCCTACATTAATTATTATTTATTATTCTCATAAATAATACTTATTAATTTTAATTTCTTTATATATATATTAAATATTATATAAATATATTTATTATATTTTTAGTTTTTCCTTTTTGGCCATCCTATTAATATGTCACATTAGAGAAATTGTCTCTATAGACCAACATATATATCATTATATAAAACTCATCTGGATCTAATTTCTTGCAATGGATTGTCGTGATATTTATCTAAATAATTCAAAGACTTTGTTCAACTAATAACATATGTTGATATCTAAAGTGTGATAGTGTTTTTGGCAAGAAACTCTCGATAGTCATCGGTGACTTCCTTCAACATCTGAGATATAAGCTCGCGTTAACTCTTTATAGAAAAGAGGTGTGACAATGATATGGGAGGAGCAGGAATACGTCATTCACAAATCTATCCTATTTCCCCAGTCCCTCCAAATCCAAACTCATGCTAGTAGGGCAGACTCTTATCTTATCCATTTTCGACCTTATATAATGATTCAATCAAAACTAGCTTTAAGTAGTTGAATTACTACAGGATAGATTTTATGCTAGATCTGGTGAAACAGCTTCCTGCATCAAGTTGTTATAATTTCTAGGTGACTTCTACCTCTGCCACCCCCTTATGGGGTGACTCTCGTCACTCTCCTCTCAGCAGTAATTTTAAATGATACAATCCTAACACCTTTTCCTTGGGAATGCTCTTAATCAAAGACTCCACATTGAACGTTTAGCATACATTAACACATTCTTATCTTGTATCTTACTTTCTCTCTTTTGCTCCGCATTCCCTTTGGATTCGTTTACCTGGTCCCGCTTGGATTATTATTGCGGCAGCGATATTACCAATATGCATTAAAGAGCTTGCTCCAAAAGCCCAATGCAAAAACCGCCAACTCAGCTGGCGTATGATCGAGCGGAGTCGTCTCTTTTGATATAGGACGATCAGCTATCACTCTTTCTCTTTTATAAACTATTTAGTAACTGTTTATGATGGCCTTTCGCATCTTCCAGAAAGTCGTCATCTCGGCAGGAAGCTTGCATTCCACAGTCTTCCTCAGACAGGCGGTCGGCAACCCCTTGGTGGTCCAAGAGTGCTGCACAGCCAACTCGTAGAGAAGAAGAACTCTACAGGCAATACAAAAAGCCGTAATACCCCAAACATGATTATTTTAAAGCAGCGCAGCGAGATCTAGGCGAATTAATCGTAACGCGTAAACAATATTTTCGAACTTACATATCGACTGTTAATCTCCACAATCTTCCCTTAAGTGTGGAAAGTTAACAGAAAATATTCCGTCGCTCAATGACTTCTTCACCCTCAGTCCTCCGTTATTGGGCCTGAATAATCTGATCGATTTCATGCTCTGGGGTTGTAGTCGGATGCGTTTTAGGTATATAGCTTTTGCTAGCCATTTCGAGTGTCATTCCGCTACACTGAAGCCTTTTAAAAAACTGAGAACTGACACAGCACTACCAGACTTTTCAACAGCGAAAGGAGAAGATCCATACCTCACAGACCGTCTTTTTAACACTTGTCAGAGTAATCAACTGCTTTGGCAAATAGCAAAGACGGTGCTCTGGTCTTAGAATGATTTCTTTACATATATGCTTCCGTTATATCATCCTTCGCGTCAGCAATTTTGATGGATTTCTGATAACAATGATTTCTACATTCGAAATCTTCTACATAATATTTTGGCATCACATGCTTTTGTATATATATATATCTCCAAAACTTGGAAAAGATCGAAGTTGGCAGACAAACCAAAGACCAATTTCGCTTTGACCATGTCCCACTTCCTGTATATTTAATTGAGAGAAAATGTTCTCTTGCCGTTTACTACTCTGTTCATGGAGCAGCCTGTCAAGCTTTCTCAAAACTTCCACTTTGGTTTCCGCTTAAAAATTGCTTCGTACTTTGTCTGGACCCTTGGATTTTAAAATCTATTTGACATTTTGACATACCGAGAGCCTTCTCAACTGGTGGTGTATGGTCTTGTGTTCTTTTTGTACCTTGAAAGGCTTAGATACACGTGGAGAAACTATGGATTTCTTCTTATAAACTTCATTCGCTTGGTTTTCGCGGCTGGACAACTCCTCTTTCTTCAAATGCATTTTATCACACAAGATATAACTCTAGGTTCGTTGCTCTTATATTCTGTCACGACCACTTTACTTCTTGGATGATAGTCGTTTTCTCTGACAGGGTAAGGTGTTTTAAGTGTACTAACTATTTGCTTCTTGGATTAATGATATTGTTACTCTAATGTCAGGAATGTCAATTTTTCCTCTATATGTCGATGACGTTGCTTATACATAGCGGTGCAGGCTTTGCCTTTCTCGGAACGGCAACTTCAACTAGCTATTGAAAATATGTTACAGTGGGCTAGCTCCTGTGGGAGGGTATCAATTTTTCTGTTGGCCTTCCATTTTTCTGCCACCAAACTCAGCAGTGCTTTTTAAGAAAATAGGGAATCGAAGAACTTGCCACTTCTTCAGCGAACTAACGTTATAAACCTAACGTTATAACTCAACAGGTCAATTTCTAGGGCTTCATCCTAGATGACCACTTAATATATGCACCGCATACTAAACACCTAAAAACAACTTGTCATCGCACCCTTGACCTGTTACGTCATCTGGCCTCAAACTCTTGGGGTGCTGATCGCAAATCCTTTTTACGTCTTTACCGTAGCCGCTAATCGTCGAACTGGAATTATGGCTGTGCAAATATATGGTCCAGCCCACACACTACTACAAACTTTAGATCCATCCAAACGAAGCATCCGTATGCTCACTGGAGCTTTTCGATCGTCCCCCAGGTGAGCCTTGAAGTTGAACCCAATGTGATGCCACTCTCTCTCGAGAGATACATCTGTTACACGTATCTTCGTTTTCAAACCCCAATAACGTCTGCTCTACACCGATTCTGCAGGAGGTACATCAGAATCCTAAT
>JABUQX010018152.1:50000-53434 GCA_015478945.1 Trachelipus rathkii
CTCCAGCACCTTCCATAATTCCCCCCTCTTCACTCTATCATATGCTTTCTCCAGATCAAGAAAACACCCGTACACTTTCCCTTTCCTTTCTATACCTTTCTCCACAAGCATCTTCATTGTGAATACTTGATCCACACACCCCCTTCCCACCCTAAATCCTCCTTGTTCTTCCCCCAATCTCTCCTCCGTTAAATCTCTCACCCTCTCAATTAGTATTCTCCCATACACTTTCCCTACTACACTCAAAAGACAAATACCTCTATAATTCCCACACTCCATCCTATCCCCTTTCCCTTTATACAGGGGAACCAAACATCCATCCTCCCAATCCTGTGGAACCTCTCCCCTCCTCCAACATAAATTATATAACCTATACAGCCATTCCTCCACCCCTCTGCCTCCCATCTGTAACATTTCCATACTCACACCATCTAGACCTGTGGACTTTCCTTTTTTTCCTTTAGTTAACGCCCTAATAATTTCATCCATTTGTATTTCCAAAACCCCTTCCTGCCCCACTTCCCCCCCCCCTCACCCTCTTGTAAATCCTCCTCATCTCTCCCACCCATTTCATTCAATAATCCTCTAAAATATTCCCCCCATCTTTTCCTCACCTTATCCTCCCCTCCTATCCATTCCCCTTCCTCTCCCTTAACCCTCTCCCCTAACCCCTCCATCTTCTTCCTTTTTTTATTTACTTCTTTCCAGAATATCTTGCTCCCCGTTTCAAAATTTTCTGTCACTTTTCTACACCATTCATTATTTGCATTTCTCTTCGCCCTCTCCACCGCCCTCTTTGCTGCCACTCTAACCCTTCTATATTCCTCCCAGCTTTCCCTTCTCCTATTCCCCAACCATTTCACATAAACCTCTTTTTTCTTTTTCACCAACTCTTTCACCTCCTCACTCCACCATTCACTTCCTTTCCTTCTACTTGCTCCCACCTTTTTTACTCCACATATCCTTCTGGCCTCTTCACAAATTGTCTCTTTAAATCTCATCCACTCCTCCTCCACTTCCCTAATTTCCGTCCCTCTCACGTCCCTCCACTTATCCTCCATACCCCTCATAAACTCCCTCCTACACATTGCCTCATCTAATTTTTCCACCTTTATGACTTCTATTCTCCTCTTATTTTCTCTTTCCCTAACCGTTACCTCTCCCCCTACCCTTAATCTAGCAACCACCAAATAGTGATCAGATAACCCCCTACCTGCCCCTCTGAATACATTTACATCTAGTAATCTGCCCCTATCCTTTCTATTTATACACACATAATCCAATATCGCCCTCCCCCCCGTTATCTCACTCTTCCATGTATACTTATGATTTTCACTTTTCTTGAACCAAGTATTCCCAATTATCATTCTTCTATCAACACACAATAAACAGACTTTCTCCATTATCATTCCTTTCCCCTACCCCAAATGGACCTATAATTCTCCCCATCTCCTCTCTTCCCACTCCTGCATTCAAATCTCCTAATAAACAAATTTTATCATTTACCCCGAAACTTTCCCAACATTCATTCAACTCACTCCAAAATCTTTCTCTCTCCTCCTCCCTTGCTCCATTTACTGGTGCATACGCGCATATAAAAACCCACATTTCCCCCCCAAATTTCATTTTAACCCACATTATTCTCGAACTCACCTATTTGCACATTTTTACCTTACCCCACAACTCTTTTCTCATAACTATTCCTACCCCTTCCCTCGCCCTCACTCTCTCGTTCACCCCGGAAATCATACCCTTAAATTTTCCAAAGTCCATCTCCTTCTATCCTTTCAGCTTTGTTTCTGTCAACCCTAGCATATCCAACCTTTTTTCTTCGAACATTAAGCCCACTTCTTCCCTTTTCAAATCCTCATTTATCCCTCTCACATTCATACAACCCACTCTAATCTAATCTCTTTTACCCATCCTAGCTCTTTACTCCCCCTTACTCCCTTTTATCCTGACCCTCTTATTCACCACTCTACTTTCCACTATTCCCACACTTGATTCGGCTGCACGTTTACCGGGATCCCACAACCTGAGGCACTTCCCAATACCTCAAGCTCCAAACCCCGCTCAAACAACCACACCCTAAAAAAATCCTAAATCTATATTCTAAAACTAATTCACAATTTATAGATAAAACTTAAATTAACACTTATGTTGTTTACGAAATTAATACTTTGATGTATATTCTTCCTACTATTGAAGACACTCCTCTTCTTCTCAGCTTTCGAATCTATTCCTATAGGAAAAATCAGAAGGATCATTGATGTCAACTCTTTCTGTCTTGAAGATACTCTTCCAGAGTACCTTTGCTTTTTTATATACTTAATTCTTTCTTGCTTGATATTTTATTCTATCCTGATGTTGATTCGCAACACTAGTATTTTAATTTTATTTGAATTATTATAATAAGTTGTACTCTAAAGCCTTGAGGAGATCTTTTTCACGTAAATACAAAGTAGAAAGCCTCAGTAAATTTCTTTCCTGATGATGATTTGTAGTAACACTTGTATTTAAATTATATATTAGAATCACCTCAGTTACTTTTACTAAGTTGCACTTTGATCCTTTAGATCCTTGAATATTCTTCTTCAAGTAAAATAAGGCAAAAAAACCTCAATACAATCTAAGAGTCCAAAAGCACTTATAATGGAAATTATGCCACTTCACAATATATTTATCCAACAAAAATTCACTTATTATATCTTATCTTCAATGCATTTTTAAAATCATAAAATAATAATTATTTTTCTCCTTTTTGACTCAAATTCATAAAAGTTAATCTTTCTTCACTTTAGCTAAGATTCCCAGCTGTTTTCCTTCTATATCTTCTGTTTATAACACATCTTAAAACAAAGGTAAAAAAAAATATATAATATATATATATATATATATATATATATATATATATATATATATATATATATATATATATATATATATATATATATATATATATATATCTATATATCTATATATATATATATATATATATATATATTTATACTATATATATATATATATATATATATAAAATATATATATATATATATATATATATATATATATATATATATATATATATATATAACTAATATATATAAAAATGTATATATATATATATATATATATATATATATATATATATATATATATATATATATATATATATATATATATATATATATATATATATAACCAACTATATATATATTTATATATATATATAATAATATATATATATATATATATATATATATATATAATATATATATATATATATAAATAAACATATGTATATATATATATATATATATATTATTATTATTATTATTATTATAACCTTATATATATATAATATATATATATATTATTATTATTATTATTATTATTATGATTATTATGATTATTATTATTATTATTATTATTAT
>JABUQX010018153.1:2500-5000 GCA_015478945.1 Trachelipus rathkii
TATGTACCTTGAGTTTGTAAAGCATAATTATAAATGTAGTCGCCATATGCACTTTTCTTTTTTTGTTAATTAATGAATACCATAGGGTGGTATACATGATGCCGTGAATGCATGACAGACAGCGCGCTGGCTACCGCGCGCTCCCGGGAACACCGGTGCCTAAAATTAATATTAATTCTTCTTTTTTCAGTTTTATTTTACACAAAAAAATAAAAATTAAATTTGGTCGCTATTGTCATTTAAGAGCTTCACACCTTTAAAAATATTAAAAAACAAATCCAAATTATTTTTTTAAATCTTATTTAAATCTTACTTAACCAAACTTATATTAGTAATTTAGCCTAACTAAACTTATATTAGTAATTTAGCCTAACTAAACTTATATTAGTAATTTATTTCACTTTCCATTGTTTCAATAAACAAATAAACAACTAAATATGCTGTAATACAGTTATATAAACGTTGAAAGAGATAAAAAAGTTCAAACTTTTCTCAGTGTGCGCGCTGTCATGCATTTTGTTCGATAATGGTTTATAAAATAAATTACTTAAAGGTTCTTAATGCTGGAAGCAGATAATCGACATGAACCATATATATATATATATATATATATATATATATATATATATATATATATATATATATATATATATATATATATATATATATATATATATATATATATATGGTGAAATTTCTTTTGTCTTTTGTACCAAAGGAGCATGGGCGTATACAGGTGGGGCAGGGGGGGGGCACTTGCCCCCCCAAATCTTGGTGAAATAAAAAGAAAATGAATCATTTGTTTGGCAGACGACGTTTATAAGGGTTTATTAGTAGAAAAACTGAAAAAAATACATCAATCGATAGATAATGAAGTAATAATTACTAATTACTAAAGTATAATAAAAACATTTTTTCTAAAGAGTTTTAATGTGTTTTCATTTTCATATTGGCTTGAAGTCAACTAGCTGTGTGCTTTTATACAGCTAGCTTCTTCTGACAGTATTCTCCGCTAGAACTCTCAGTGTGTCGATAGCACTTGGCGTTTGCCAAAGCTGCTAAATCAATCACGGAAGGCGTACCCGTTGATATTCAACTGCAGACAGCATATCAAAACACAATTGCAGAATGTAAAAGAAAGGTTACAGCAGTTTTGAAGACCATAATTTTCTGACGAACCCATGACCTACCTTTAAGAGGTATAGTCCTGCATGAAGGAATTTTTGAAGATCTGATTAAGCTTCGAATAGAAAGTGGTGATGCGGAATTGAAAGAACATATTCAAGGACAGAAGAATGCCATCTGGATGTCTCCGATATTTTAAAATAAACTTATCAATTTGTGTAGAATTATCTTTAAAAAAAACACGATTGTCGCAGATGCAAAAAAAATTTGGTGTCTACTCCATATTGGCCGATGAAACTGCGGATTTGTCCGTCAATGAACCATCTATATAGTATTAAGGTTTTTCGATCTTGAAAAAATGACTGTTCGAGAAGAATTTCTTGAAGTTTGAGGTCTGAAATTCTTGAAGGGATGTATGTTAAAACCATTGCCAAAACGATTAATATGTTTTTAGAAAAAGAAGGTTTGGATCCAAGTCTATGGGTTGGTCAGGGTGCGACGGCTGCGCAGCAATGGCAGGGAAAGAACATGGAGTTCAAATAAAACTGCGGGGAAAATATAAAAAAGGATTATATTTTCAATGTGTGAACCATCGGCTTAATTTGGTCATTCATGAATTAGACATTATTCCGAAAATTCGAAATGCTATTGCCACAATAAAAGACAAACTTTTTCAGAGATTCCATCCTAAGAAGAAAATACATTCCAACTTGCCTAAACTTTGTGAAACTCGTTGGACTCAAAAATATCATAGCATTGCTATTTTCCACACAAATATGATAAAAATCATTGAAGTGTTAGGAGCTGAAGTGGGACCCAATTGCCTAACATGTGATTTTATATTGTGAGCTTCTCATTCCTATTGGAAACGAATAACTAACCTTGTCTTTCCAGCTACTCGGAATATGTGATGCGATGAACTACATTAGTAATCCTTTTGAACTCATGTTTCCCTGCACGGCCTCTCTGCAGACTGGATCCAAACCTTCTTTCTAAAAAGCTGTGGTGCCCTCCCCTTCAGGTGAGACCGCAGCTTTTCAGGCCTCAGCAACTACTGTAGTTCCGACGAACAATCCTGAATTGTGTTTTTGGGTGAATTTTCAGACCGATGGTAACACAATATCCCGGGGGCCTGTTTCGGCGTCAGTGAAAAATGCGACTATACGAAGCAGGTCATCGAAGCATGATTATGCTAACACACATTCTGCGTTGCGATATTAACGTGCTGCAGCGGCGTCGAAAGTAATAAGCGCACAGCTGGATGATCGAAGTGCAAATCAAAAGTAAAAAATTTAAAGACAAGTTGGCTACCGAGGTAGTAATTAAATTTTCATTATCTGCCAGCTCGTTGATTAATATAAACCCGCCCATAGGC
>JABUQX010018153.1:10000-20000 GCA_015478945.1 Trachelipus rathkii
TTCTTCTGTTCCTTCGAATTCTTATGCGAGTTTTTTATTAAACAGTTCCACCACACCATTCACCCTCAGCATCTACAAACAGTATCTCTCTTTTGTTATCTTCCTTGACTTTTTTCTTTTTTTCCAAATCAGTTTACCCAATACCATTCTATGGTCTGAATCTAATGAAATCGTGGGTAAGCTTTCACATTCTCAAACATCTTCTTATCGTTAGTTAACAACATTTCAATCATTGATTTCTCTGTGTATCTCTGTTCCTCCGCACTCCACCTATACCACGTCCATTTCTTGATTTTTTTCATGTTTGAAGAAAGTATTCATAACAGCCATGTTGTTTCTCATTGCAAAGTTGATCAGGTGCTCTCCATCAACGTTTCTTTCCCCTATTCCATGAATCCCCAGTACCATCTCCTCTCCTTCTCTACGGGTTCCAACATGGGCGTTCATATCTCCCATTATAATTTTCTTTTCTCCTCTCACCGCGTCATACGTCTGTTGGAGAACGTTTCTGAATTCCGTCTTCTCCTCTACTGGTCTTCCCTGGTGCTGCGCATATATACTTGGATTAAGCTCAGTGTTTTTCTCCTTCCGTCTTCAACGTTATCTCAATTATTCTTTCATTTACTAGCAAGGTTTCCATTACATTTCTAGAGAGTTCCGGTCTTACGATGATAGCCCCTCCGTGCCTTCTCTCTTCCTCTTTCCCCTTGTAGATCATTATATAGTTGTCATGTAGTCCCCTAAACCCACTTCCTCGGCACCTCACCTCACAAAACCCCAACACATCTAGATTCTACTGTTCCATCAGGTCCACGGCCTCCTCCTCCTTTCTGGTAAAAGTGCTTGCATGTATAGTGTCAATACGGCATCGTGTATCCTTTTTCTGCAGTCCTTTATCTCGCTTGGTCGTCAACCTTTGATTCCACTGTGTTCGAGGCATAACATTGGTAACTCGAGCGACTTCGATTTTTACGTTGCCGGCTTGCTAGTCCTGTCGCCATAACCTCTCATAGTTTCACACACACACACACACACACACACACACACATATATATATATATATATATATATATATATATATATGTATAAACTATATATATATAATATACTGCATATATATAAAAATAAAATATATAATATATATATATATACTCTTTATCTTCTATATAACCAATATATATATATATAATAATATATAACTATCTTTATATATATATATATATATATATATATATATATATATATATATATATATATATGTATATATAAATATATATATAACATATATATAATAATAATATATATATATATATATATATATATATATATCTATATATATATATATATAATATAATATATATATAGTGTATCTATTAGCTAATAAAATCCTTAAGACTAAAAATAGGGTAACTCTTCGCAAGAGGCATCTACAGTCTCATGCACTTCAAAATCCAATGAGGAGGGATTCAGTGAGACATCTTTTTACATAGGTAATTTTGTCTATCTCTATCAAACCTCTAACCACAGACATAATAATATATATCCTCAAGTATTATATTTACTTCAGTGGTAAAGTATCTATTTTCTTGTATCTATTTTCTCAGCTTTATTTAACCCACGCACTTTCAAAAGCCATTTAACGGGACGTGTTGACCTTTAAATTGGCTCTGCTCTTGATATATATATATATATATATATATATATATATATATATATATATATATATATATATATATATATATATATATATATTGTGTCTGTATAAATGTAATACATTTTTATATATATATATATGTATAGATATATATATAAATATATATGCTATATATATATATATATATATATATATATATATATATATCTATGCATATATATATATATATATATATATATATATATATATATATATAAATATATGTATATATATATATATATATATATATATATATATATATATATATATATATATATATATATATATATATATATATATATATATATATATATATATATACAGTGTGTCCGTAAAGTCATGGTGCGCTTTAGTACATTAATGGGAAAAGGATGGGAACATATTATTAACTCTACTAAGTGTAGCTCGTTGCTAACGTTTTGTTACGGAGATACAGCTCACACCAATTCAACTGTATAAGTTAAATATTGCGACACTGGAAAACTAACGTACGAGATGCGAGATATAGAGGTATTGTGTGGATAAATGACAAACAAGGAATTGTACCTCCGTAGTGAGTCAAGCGATAACGTATCGCAGGGTTAGTTTACCAATATACAAGTGTGACTTCTACACACAATCGACACAATGTCGTTTCGTGTATTCTCAGAGTTGGTGGTGTGGACGGACAAAGCCATCTTTAGTAGATGTGGAACTCAAAGGAACAGTCACGTGTGGGCAAAGAATCATCATGCATCAGGAGTACCATTACCAGCACAGAGAATTAAATACAATGGATGAGAATACTGTATCACAATCTCCTCAGCCCCTATCTTCTACCTGACAGCCTGAACGGTCAGGACTACCTTCAATTACTTCGGAATGGGTTCGTAGTGTTCTCTGAGGATGTACCGTGTTAATCTACCATCACATGGTTTTAATTGAATGGCTGCCAGCTCCCCTTTGCCAGAGACAGACGCACCCTGACTTGGCCTGCCTTCCCCCAAGCTGGATATGTCGGAAGGCACTGACTGCACATCCACGTTGCCGAACATCACCAGTGGACTTCTTTACTTACAGGGCGCAATCAAAGGTGTCATAAAGCGCTACCTGGCAGTCAATGACGTTCGGAACTGCAGGAAAAGAATCAGGCAATCGCGTGCAGACGTAACAGCAGATGAATGCCGTTCGGTGACAATATCTGTTTTACAGAGGTGCTGTGCATGCATCAGAGCTGGTAGGGGCGTACTTTTGAACCTTCTTGGCAACCTGTATCTGCTGTATTATAATGTCCTGAAGTAGATATGCAATCGTGCTGTTTATGGGAATCCTGTATTTCTTTTTCCCACCTTCTTAGGTTGGCTCTATCGGTAATAGCTCGAAACGAATGGTTTGGAAAAATGCTCTCTAGCTATGCTGTTCTTACGTAAAGCAACAAACTTTATATATATATATATATATATAGAGGTGTGTGGATATATATATATATATATATATATATATACTTTATATATATATATATATATATATATATATATATACAATATATATATATATATATATATATATATAAATATATATATATATATATATATATATATATATATACATACATATACATATATAACTATATATATATATATATAGAGGTGTGGTGGATGGTGATTTTCCTATCCGCGGATGCGGTACGGTTGCAGATAGTAAAATTGCACTATCCGCGGATTGCCAATGAATGCGGATAACGGATAGTTAAGTTTTTAGAGTCTTAGCCACAAGTACTTCATATACTATATATATATATATAACATATATATATATATATATATATATATATATATATATATGCTACTATCCACCTTTAGAATAGCTGTGTTACCAGATTGCGGGACGTGGACCCAACTCTTTTGCACCCCACCAATCTCTTTCCCCAGCCATTTAGAAAAAGGTTATATATATATATATTTATATATATATATATATATATATATATATATATATATATATATATATATATATATATATATATATATATATATATATATATATATATATATATATATATATATATATATATATATCTACTATATATATCTATCTATAATAAAATAAATTTAAAAAAAATAATAATAATAATAATAATAATAATAATAATAATAATAATAATAATAATAATAATAATAATAATAATAATAATAAAATAATATAGTTAAAATAAATGAAGAACAATTTCAGAGTTTTTAATTCTCAGTATTTAAAGGCTTTGAACCCCTACCTTACTCGAAATATTAATTCTCTTCTTCGTAAATGAGATCTGCACCGCTGAAAGACGGTCACTAGCTACACTTGTTGAAAGGCATGCTAAGTATTCCCTGAGTTCTGCAAGATGTGGAAAACTTTTTACAATTATCACGCTATCAAACCAATGGATCTTTAACGGATTCCAAGAGTTTTCGCATTTGATCATCTTCGATCAATGACAGTGTCCTTTGACACCTCTGAACAAGACTCTTGATCGCTGCTAGAAGCCAAAAGAGCATTCATGGATTCAGCAATGGTTTCGCTAACAGATGGTAAATATGTGTCTGTTTCTGTAATCTTTTCCTTTTTAATGGCTGGTGAAATTTTATGCATTTAGCAGCATTTCATTATGAGCATACTAAATAAGATTTTAACCCTCTAGCAAACACGTGGTTCCATGGGTTTTGTATCTGGGATTCAGAAAAGTTGCTCTTACCAGATGCGTAATCGTTTTTGCACAGATTTTGAAAAATGGGTTAACTCATTTACTTAAGTGTTTCTGTCACCTTTAAAAGTCCCTTACTTTTAATAGCAGTATTTAGCACAGCTTTCATCGTTGCAACTAGAGGAATTCCGCCTGACAAACAAGAATTTTCTGAGCTAATAGTCTTAGTTACCTCTCCAAACGGTTTAAGAAGAGTAATACAATTACCTAAAATCGTATTATCATCACCAGTCAGGCTTTTTACCTTTGTGTTTGTTCAAAGCATAAGGGAAGACAGCTTCATTTATTTCTCCCATCTTCTCAAGCATGTATAAACTACTATTCCAACGAGTCTGAACATCTTGCGTTACAGAAAGTTGAGGAACATTTAGTCTCATAATTCATAAATGAATACTATCCGCTATCAGCAAAAAAAATCATGCGGATGCGAATGCGGTTGCGGATAGAGAAAAATTATGCGGATATTCGCATATGCAGATGCGGACGCGGATATCCGCTACACCTCTATTTAATATATATATATATATATATATATATATATATATATATATATATATATATATATATATATATATATATATATATATATATATATATATATATATATATTTACGAAAACTGGACACGTACCTTCCATGGTTAATACATAAACTTTTAAAAGTTCTTTTTATAAATGCTTTAAACGTACTCGTAAATTTTTCTAGTAGTCACGACACATTTCACACATTTATATATATATATATATATATATATATATATATATATATATATATATATATATATATATATATATATATATATATATATATATATATATATATATATATATATATATATATATATATATATTACATCACTTGGGAGTTCATGGCCTCCGGTGGTGGAGTTGGTGCCGTCAAAAAATTGCCTTCCTGTTGTGCTGGAAGGTCTTTCTTCGTTTACTTTTGCAACCTTTGCTGCCTATTGTCAAATTTCCAAATTGTCGAACACCTCCTCTCTGTTCTTCTAGCCCTCATCTCTTGTCCTTAATCAAAACTCAGTTGCTTCAGTACTCCAACAGCAAACCAAAACTTAACCCAATCTCAGTTGCTTCAGTACTCCAACAGCAAACCAAAACTTAACCCAAACTCAGTTGCTTCAATACTCCAACAGCAAACCAAAACTTAACCCAAATTCAGTTGCTTCAGTACTCCAACAGCAAACCAAAACTTAACCGAAACCGAATTGCTTCAGTACTCCAACAGCAAACCAAAACTTAACCCAAACTCAGTTTCTTCCGTACTCCAATAGAAATCCTGCTCTGTTCCTGCAAATGTTTATATCCTTAATTTTCAGCAAAGGAGGTTCTTACTCATATGTTACTCATGTTACTTATATGTTACCCATGTTACTCATATGTACGCAACGATTTAATCCATTCTCGTGATTCTTGAATTTTCTATTCTATGGCTTAAACCAGAGGTCCCCGAACTTTTTTGTCTCGTAGACCACTTGCCATGTTTTTCGGTTTTGGGTAGACCGCCTGCTTACCTGATATTGATTTTTTGCTAAAACATATATATATATATATATATATATATATATATATATATATATATATATATATATATATATATATATACTACTATTTATTTTTTTATATATATATATATATATATATATATATATATATATATATATATATATATATATATATATATCCCTCTGTCCCCTCACTTGCTTCACGTTTCAAGATTTCCTAATTATAAATAAAACCCTGCTTTTTTTTTTTTTTTTTTACGGTTATCACCACCGCTCACGGGCAAAGCCCTATTCAAGGGGGAATGCTTATGGCAACATCAAAAAACTCAAGCCATGGCAACATAAAAAAAACTCGAGTCATGGTCAGCGTAATTTATCTATCTTTGCTAACTACGAGTAGAAAACTAAAATTTTATAAAAAAAAATAATGTACTTACTTTTCATCGGCGCTCCCAAACAAAATGACATTGATTCATTTTAACTTTGATTCGCTTTAATTTGTATATGCCTAACTACCAGTTTATATTTTTGAAAATATTTTTTTAACACCTTCCTTTTCAAGACTCAGGAAACAAATGAACGTATTTGTCTCTCACATTCGTATTTATTGACTGACGAATTGAACAAGTCGGTGCAAGTACGAGTCTTACTGCGCTGTCTTCGCGAAGCTCTGAGACATGAATGGACAAGAATTTCTACTACGCGTATGCGTGTAACATGATGGTACTGGTATATCGTGCAAGTTTTTACAAGTTCAAAGCGAATGGCTACAACTTACACAATTTTATGAAATATACTAATTTAATTTAATTAATATATAATGCTTAAATAAGATCCATTATCGTTGACCCCCATTTACATCTCATGGACCGCCATTTTTTTTTGTAACTTCCATGGACCCTTTGCAGGTTGTTGTAGACCCCTGGGGGTCGATATAGACCACTTTGGGAATCACTGGCTTAAACTCTCATGTCAATCTACAAATAAATTCATCTGATATCTCTGTATCACCGAAGTCTTCTGACTATCATAGATCCCTTGACTATTTAAACTCCAAAACAGAAAACATTCTCTCTTCTTCTTCTCTCTCCCAGAAATCATCATATTTGCTGATTTTGATGTCACCACCGCCAGTGGCTTTCCTTTAGTTTTCTTGATAGAGCAGGTAAGCTTGCCTACCATTTTTCTGTCCAGAATTATATTAAGGAGCGGGTCTAGCTCCCTACTCGTATCCATCATCGTCTTGGAGATGAACACAACATTCTCGATTTTTTTCTTAACATCTTATCCTTCTTATTGTTTTTTTAAACACTTTTCTCCTCAGGGTTCCTCTGATAACCTTCTTATCTCAGCATTCTCTTCTATATCTTTTAGTTTATCGCGGGAATGACCCTTGCCTACGTCGACGAAACGATTTTGGCACTGGTTGAGACTTGCGGTCGTCCGTTGATTTCCATCGAATGATTACTTCTTCGGTAGGAGTGGTCCTTCGTAATGTTCAAAACTCTTTTTAAGCTTACCTACTCTAAGATTGCGTTCTTTCATTGTTGTACGAAAAGAGAAGAATTAATATTAATTTTAGGCACCGGTGTTGTCGGGAGCCTGGAGGCGTACATTTTATATTACTTGCCTCTTCAACTAAAACTAACCAACTTTGGTTTAACTCTGCAAGTTCCACTGCCATTCGCCGCAGGGACACTGCCATTCTCCGCATGAACACTGCCATTTGCCGCAGGGACACTGCCATTCGCCGCAGGGACACTGCCATTAGGGATTACCGTCATCTTCAAACTCCAAAAACTCACGCAACTTATATTTCATTCCGAAATCGTCCAAAATCTATTCCCTGTGACACCAAAAAATTCTTATTTTAGTAGAAAATGGAAATATCTTTATAGTTCATCTTTCTCACACCCTTCCTGGCATTGTTCATAATATATATATATATATATATATATATATATATATATATATATATATATATATATATATATATATATATATATACATATATATATATATATATATATATATACTATATATATACTATACGAGGCGCGGCTTTACGGGGAAAGCACAGGAGGCCGGCTCCTCTAAAAAAATAAAAGCAACTAATGTAATAAAATAATTCAATTTACTATTTATTACTATTAAAATAATGTTTAAAATGTTATACAAGAACGCTAATTTTACATTAAGATCATTTATTCTCTTGCGAAATATTATTATTTTCATAAGGATCATTGACTGGAGAATTTTGATTTGTGCCTCCAAGAAAGCATAATTATAATGCTTTCAAAACACTGGTTATCATGGCAACGTAAAGAAACCTTATTCTTATTTTGTCTATTTTGAGGATTTTTCCACAAAGCCTCCTCTCGAAATTTGGCAAGAAATCCAATTTTTTTAAAAAATTAAATAAAAAAAAATTATTTAATATATATATATATATATATATATATATATATATATATATATATATATATATATATATATATATATATATATATATATATATATATATATATACTCTCTTTCATATATATATATATATATATATATATATATATATATTGAGAGAGAGAAGGAGAGAGAGAGAGAGAGAGAGAGAGAGAGAGAGAGAGAGAGAGAGAGAGAGAGAGAGAGAGAGAGAGAGAGATATAAAATATTTAATATATTTTTTTTTAATAATTTTAGTGGTAATTTTGAACTTTTAATAATAACCTTTCTGTGTAAACTTAGTAATTTTCAAATGGAGAAGGAGGACAAAAATAATCCTTTAATTTAACACGATATACATATTTACCCTATTCTTAGTTCATACATTAAATTAAATAAATCAATTAAATCTTTAAAAAAATGTTACAACCTTTATACAACAGGAAATCATAAACATTTTCGCTACGAAAATGCAGGACACGGGGCCGTGGAGGCAAAGTTTCTTCTTTAAAGACTTCTACGGAGGCAAGGTGCTAAATTATATTATCAAACTCAGCTAAAAAAAGAAAAAGCACATTATTATTCAGCATCTAGTTCATTAATTCATTTATTTATTTATTTATTTATATATAATTAACAAAATAATTATTTATAAGATATTTGAGTTATCCATTCCTACAGTTCTCTTTTAGCATATAATTGGTTTTATGGGTAACTTAGTTTTCTTTCAAATTCAGATATTAAATTTAAATATATGAATTATGTTTAGCAAAAGGTGCACTATGCACAAGGAAATCTTTATTTTAATTTTTTCTTAAAAATTAAACAGGTGTTTTATTTAGATTCTTGGGCAGGAAAAAAAGCAACTTGTAAAAAAATTAAATTCTGTATTGTATACTGTCTTGAAATTTGCTCTCTGCATTTTTGGAAATTACGAGCCGTTACAATTTATAATTGATTAAAAATAGGGTTTTATCAAGGGCGTGGTTCTTACACTTTTGTTTAAATTTTT
This sequence comes from Trachelipus rathkii, assembly GCA_015478945.1. Lineage (NCBI taxonomy): Eukaryota > Metazoa > Arthropoda > Malacostraca > Isopoda > Trachelipodidae > Trachelipus > Trachelipus rathkii. Next base: position 19,388 of record JABUQX010018153.1, read on the forward strand.
AAATATTTTTTCTTTTATAAAATTTATTTTATTCTTTCAGATGACCTATTTTCAAAAAAAATAAAGAGAATTTTATCATAACTGCAAAATTTGAAGAATTAATATAGTTTGTTTTTCTATAATAATAATTCGTGCTAAGTGCAAGAGGGCAGCCCTAGTGTAGGAGTCGCTCTGCTATATATATATATATATATATATATATATATATATATATATATATATATATATATATATATATATATATATATATACTATATATATATATATATATATATATATAACTTTATACTATCTTTTATATATATATATATATATGTAATATATATATATATATATATATACTTAATATATATATATATATATATATATATATAACTTCTATATATATATATATATATATATATATATGAGTAAATGTGAAATTTTCTGACAAATAATTAAAAAACAAAATATCGTTGATATAGGAAAAAAAGTGGTCGTTGCACAAACATGCAACGAAGGCAGGAGCCGCCACTGATATATATATATATATATATATATATATATATATATATATATATATATATATATATATATATATATATATATATATATATATATATATATATATATA
>JABUQX010018153.1:27500-30000 GCA_015478945.1 Trachelipus rathkii
TAAACTTTTTCCTTATTGCTCCCACAATTTACCTCATGACCTTCTTTATCAAGAACTCAGTTTTTTATTGGTCAACCATTTTCACCTGACATCTTTCGGGACTAGTCAAACAAATTTCTTTTATCTTGAAAGTGCAAATAATTCTCGTTCAATTATTACAATATAAATGTCTTGCAGCATCTCATTTTGAGACCTTTAATCCTGTTGTTTAATTTTTATTTACTGCTCTAATGCTATACTAAACAGTCTGGTACAAATATACACAAGCAAATCCATATTCATATCCTTATTAAATATCCGTCATTCAGATTTTATTTTGAAAGCTTTACACTTTATCTCTTTACCCAACTCTATTGCCGTTCTTACCTTTTATACCTAAATACCTAATAAGACCTAGTTCTCATTACTATTTTTAATCATATCTTTTCTCTTGCGTCATTATTTTCCACCTGTTTGTGTGAAAATTAATTGTTAACATTATTTCTTTCATATTTTTATCACTTTTATTCGGTTCATTATTTATTTTTTCCTTAATCATACTCTTTCAAAAATAAAAAGTTTTTTTTTTTATTTAAAGAGCTTCAAAGGGATAAAATGATTCATTTGATGTAAAATTTCTCTCTAGGGGAAAAAAAGATTGGCAAAAAGTAAATTAATATTTGACAGTTTTTTCTTGATTGTAATTTTTTAAAATAGATTTTCAAACATTTACGAAGTAAATAGGGATGAAATATCATAAAATATATGATAGTATTTTCTGTGGTATTTTTAAAACCTTTAAATCTTAGAATTTTTAGTAGTTTTAGTATTTACTAATTTCAATCTGCCATCGTACCATCGGGGTTAATAAATTAAATTAAATTAATGTTTAAATTAAATTAAATTAAAATAAATTAAATTAAATTAATCTAAAACTCAAAAAGTTTGAAGTAGGATTGGCAGATACACCGAGTGAGATGCGGCAAGCAATTCCCGCGTCCCGTTGCGGTGCGAAAAAAATACTGGTGTGTGATTGCAGTGCTTGGTGTGCTCACTTTGATACGGTGTGGTGCGGTGCGGCAAATTCCTCAGCTCGACCAACCCTAGTCTGAAGTAAAGAACTGTATATAATTTTACCTACTGAAATTAAATATAAAGATTTATGGATAAAGTTTAATTTGAAAAAGAAGATTCAAAATATTTTCAAAAATGATTAGAAGTTAATTTTCTCTTAATTAAAAAAAAAAAAAAAAAAAAAAAAAAAAAAAAAAAAAAACACAATTTAGCTCTCGGAAGATTTTTTTTGAAATATTATTTCCCTAAAGTTTTTTTTCACTTACAATCATAATAATGTAAGATAATTATTTCACCTTTATATAAACATATGGCATCTGATGATGCCATTCAAAAGATTTTATTAAAGAGCAAAACGGTATCTAAGAACGCCCAAACTTTTGAAAGAGAACCAAAATTTAACTTTTTTTATCTAAATTATTAGAAAATTTCCTCCTGCACATCATGGTATGATTATTTTTTTGAAATTCTAAATTGTTTTTTAGATATATAAATTTATCTAGAGAGGTGTCGAACTATAAAATTTGCAATTCCTGTCGAAACTGCAGTTACAGGTGCAGTTCAAAAGATGTTTTATTTATTATTAACATGGAAAATCTAATTTGTTTTATTTATTTTTCCAACCTCCAACTCAGGCTCCGACTTTTACTCAGTCAAAATAAATGAGCCGGAGCGGGAGCCGGAGCCGGAGCCGGAGGGGAGCTGCGTCGGGAACTGGGTTTTGTTTTTTTTTTTCAAGAAATATTTTTTTTGGTGAAAAATTTATTACCAGAGAACGTCCTGAACAATTTTGAAATAGGGCAGAAACCTTTGTCGGAGCCGGATCCTGGGGATAAATTTATTTCAAGAATTTTTTTTTGGTGAAAAATTTATTGCCAGAAGACGTGATGAACAATTTTCAAACAGTGCAGAAACCTTAGTCGGAGTCGGAGCCAGATCACGGATATAAATTTTTTTCAAGCAATATTTTCTGCATGTGAAAATATTATTTCTAGAACGTTCTGAACAACTGTAAAATGTGTGCAGAGGCCTGAGTCGTATTTGGAGCCGGGAGTCCCTAGCAGAAACCGGACCGGATCCTAGGTATAAATCTTTTTCAAAAAATAATTTTTTTGATGAAAAATTTATTTCAGAAGGCGTGCTGAACAATTTTGAAATAGTGCAGAAATCTTAGTCGGAGCCGGAGTCGGACCCAGATCCAGGGTATAAATTTTTTTCAAGACATTTTTTTGTAGGTGAAAAAATTATATTATTGCTAGAACATTCTGAACAATTCTAAAATGGTGCATAAACCTTAGTTAGAGTCGGAACCGGAGCCAGATCATGGGTATAAATTTTATTCAATAATATTTTTTTGTAGGTGAATTTTTTTTGACAGAAGTTAAAAATAAGATTAAATTTAAAATGAAAATAATTATATCATTATAAAAAATTTTCTTGCTGAATT
>JABUQX010018153.1:40000-52500 GCA_015478945.1 Trachelipus rathkii
TGAGTTTGGGAGAAACCATCGACATATCGATAATTCAATTCCACTATTACATTTCAACGATTATCGATATTTTTCTGATCGATTTTTATCTATTTAGATAAAAAAAATACTTTTCTTCTCACAATGTATATTGAAGGTTTTATATAGTGCTATTTGTAAAAAAAAGGGAGAGTATTATCAATTTTGTTAGCAACTTTAAACTTGTGTGACCATATTTGTATTTTATGATTCATATAGAAAGGACAGTCGGAGAATGAGAACAGAAATCTAACCGTCAACAGCTCACGATGGTTTCTACCGATGTTCTAAAATTTTCACTGGACTTTAAATAAAAAAAAGGGGGATTATAATTAAGAATTGTCTCTGTACAAATCGCGGAAATTACCAAACTTGTAACATAAATAAGCAAACGTAATTAACATGTGGGTTTGAAAACCAAGACAATAAAAACGGAAGCTAAGCAAAAAGTGATTTTGTTACAAAGGAATCGTAATTGTACTCACGAGGGTACTCGATTAAACTTTAACAAATAAAATCGAGTAACCAGAAGCTCGTCCTACCCTTGGCGCAACACACTTAACAGAAATTTAACTAATCCTTGCGGCATGAAACATGTCTTTAAAAAAATTCCCTAACTAAAACCTAAAATGTAAGAAAGCGTTAGTTATTGTAACAAATGTTGGGAATTAGTGACCTAATTACAAATAAAATAACTTCACTTCTAGCAAGGATGGGGAGACCAGGAGAAAAATTTTCAACGTTTCGTCAACTACCTATATATATATAATATTTATATATATATGTGTGTGTGTATATATATATAACTATAATATATAATATATATATATATATATAATATATATATATATATAACCAATAATAACTCTTCTATCTATATATATAATAATATATATATATGTATATAAATAATATTGTAATAATATATATATATATATATATATATAATAATATATATATATATATAATATAATATATATATATATATAACACTAACTATATATAACTCTATATATATATATATATACATATATATATATATATATATATATATATATAATATTGATGAGGTATGTATATATATGTATGTATATATATATATATATATATATACTATTTCATATATATATATATATATATATATATATATGTATATATATATATAGTATATATATATATACTATATATATATATATATATATATGACGTAGTTGACCCTGCCCGGAAGGTTACCACCTGTTTTGTATAGGTACTTTAAAATGGGGAAAGGTAGCTCCCCATTTGTGGAACAGGAGCTGTCCAAGGTATTTAGATTACTTTAAGCTGTTATAATAAATGATCTGGTAGATTCAATGAAGTTCAATCGTGGCAGACAGGGAGAACTAAGCAAAGTTTATTTGAAAATTGCTGTCTTAATGCAGCTGATTATGATAAGAGTGAGCCTGAGATCGATCTCAGCCATAGTCGCAATTTTTTTCGCGAACTGAGTTATTAATTTTGTAATTAATGAATAAACGAAATTATTCATTATCCACAAATGAATTATATATAAATGTTTTCAAACAATGCAGGAATACTTCAACAAAAGAAACGCTAAGCCGTGGGAAAATAACTTCAAACTTGTCTAATGTCATATGGAACCAAATATCTTGTTATTAACCTGATAATAATATTTTTCATAGGAATTAAATAATAAATATTACTTGTAAATTGATACTAGTACAATAGTTTTATATATATCAAAAAATACAGCGTAATTTTCTGATAAAAATGGTATCAAATCGGAGTTGTGGGTGATAGAAAACCATAAAAAATATCGAAACTTTGATTCTAAAAAGGTAATGACCTTTGACACGTTGAGACAACTTAAATGTGTCAGTTTAGGAAGTGAAACTTTCACAGAATAAAATATAGAATCTGAAGAACACGTAGATACCTTTTCCCCTCCTCCCGAAAAAAACCCACTAGGGCTGAACATATCAAGGAAGAAGCAAAAGGTTCAAAATTCAATAAAAAAAACTTTTCAATCTAAAGCCTAAAAAAATAGACCAAATGTTAACAGTTATAACATTTAATCCCATGGTCGAAACAATTTCAAATTTAGGATAATCACATTATTCTATTACGAATAACTGTGTTGAATTTCAATGACTGAAACGAACTAGAATTGATTTTAAAATAATTCTAGCTAAGTATAAGATTTTGGAAAAATTTCCTCCAAAGAGAAGGCGTGAAATATATATATATATATGTATATATAATATATATATATATATATATATATATATATATATATATATATATATATATATAACTATATATATATATATATATAAATAATATATATATATATATATATATATATATATATATATATATATATGCTCTTTCCAACAATAACATTATAATAATAACCAATATATATATAACCTGCTATAATATGTAGCAACCTTAGCAACTCATATAGCCAATTAAGAATTCATGCTAAGTAAATACGCATGCTTATATATGTATATATATATATAATAACTTATAATAATATCTTTCTATATATATATATATATATATATATATATATATATATATATATATATATATATATATATATATGCTCGTAAATATATATATATATATATATAACTATATATATATAGTAAAATTTGGTACACTGATATAATTTGAAGCGTGTACATCACTTTCTAGAGTAATAACAGTTTAAACCGGGGCTGCGGAGTCGTAAAATAAATTTTCGACTCCGACTTCAACTCCTTAAATTCAAATTTGGATTTTCGACTCCGACTCCGACTCCGACTCCCACTTTAACAAAAATTTTCGACTCCGACTCCGACTCCGAGCTCCTCTCAAACAAAAATTTTCGACTCCGACTCCGACTCCGACTCCGACTCCGACTCCGGCAGTCAAATTCAAAATTTCGACTCTGACTCAGCTTATTGCTTACAGAGTTACAGTAAAACATTTTGTTTCAACTATTTTTTTTTTTGCTTTTGAGAATAAAAAAGAAATATACCACTTTCAATGAATCTAATCTCAAATGTGCTATACGGTAAGGTACCGTAAAAAACAAAGATGCAGGCGAAACAAATTTTTAAAAAAATATATTTTAGTTTCGTAAACAAATGTATAACGCAATTATAATGCAAATAATTTTTATTTTTATTATAAAACCAGCCATTATAAAATTAACAGTTTAATACTTTCAGTCTCAAGTGTACTTCCAAAAGTTAAAATCATATTTTTTTTTTTTTTATTTTTTATTTTTCATTTTTTTTGAATTATCACCACCGCTCACGGGCAAAGCCCTATCAAGGAGGGGGTGTTAAAATCAACAAAACCTCAACTAACGCAAATCACGCAGATGAGCACAGACTTAATTAATATACTTTAATTACTTTGTCGATATATATATATATATATATATATATATATATATATTTATACTATTTAACATAGATATATAACTTCTTTCTTTATATATATATATATATATATATATATATATATATATATATATATATAGGGGTGGTGCTTTTCTGTATAAAATAAAATATATATATTGGTTTAATATTAATAGTGAGGCAGGGATGTGGTATGTCCCCTTTGTTATTCAATTTGTATATGGATGGGGGTAAGAAAGAAATAGAGATGGGGGTGGCAGGAAATGGTGTTAGGATAATGGAGAATGGAGGGTGGTGGAGGTGCTACATATTATATGCGGATGATTTGATTTTATTGTGGTGAATCTGAAGAGAGTTTGAGAGGATTGGTAGAATTTGGAAGTATTGTGTGTAAAGGAGGGGTTTGAAAGTAACGTAGATAAGAAGAGTAAGGGATGGTTGTGAGTGAGGACAGTCCTCAGTAATGTGAGATTATGTTAGATGGTGAACGAAGCTGGAACAAGTGTCTGAGTTTAAATATTTAGGATATATGTTGGATGAAAAGGGAATGGATGATGCAGAGTGTAGTAGGAAAGTTGTGAATGGCAGGAAGGTGGCTGGTGCAATTAGGAATCGTTGGTGGATGTGAAAGGACTAAGTGTTGAGGGTTCGCTAGGGTCTTACATGAAGGTATGTTGTCACCTGTGGCTAATAATGTATAGTAGTGAGACTTTGATTCTGGAATAAGAGGTATAGATCAAAGAAGTTCAATGTTGTCAGATGGACAATCTTAGGGGCGTGTTAGGTGTGAGAAGAATTGATAAAATGAGGAATGAACGTATTAGAGAGTTGTGTGGTGTGAAGAAAGTGATAAATGAGAAAATAAATGAAAGTACGTTGAGATGGTTTGGTCATGTGGAAAGGATGAATGATTGTCCGGTTGGTTAAGCGGATTATAGTGGAGATGGTGAATGTAGTGTGCTGGGAATCGACCGGCTGGAGACTGAAGAAAAGTGGATTGAGGTCGATGGTAAAGGAATGTCTGAATGAGAGAAATGAGTTTGGCAGAGGCGAGAAGAAGGTGTATGATAGGAGAGAGAATGGCAGGGTTTGTGAGGGGGGTATGGTTGTGGCTCACACCTGGGCCAGGAATGAGGCCCTACTGACGATATGCCATGAGTGAGGGTCCGTAGCGATCCCATGAAGCTCTAGAGGGTGGGTTTTCTGACGGCGACGAGTTCTCACTAGAACAGGTATAGAGGGGGCGGTAAGGCTGGACTGTCTTTTACTTCTATTCTTCTCTTTGCTCACTTTGGTCTAATTACGCACTTACCCCAAGTCTTGGGGGAAAAAGGAAGATGATATATATATATATATATATATATATATATATATATATATATATATATATATATATATATATATATATATATATATATATATATATATATTTTAAATTAAACTTTTATATATATATATATTTATAACTATGTCTTTATATGTATATAATATATATATATATATATATATCTATATATGTAGATACTATATACTCTTTCTATATATATATATCTATATATATATATATATATATATATATATATATATATATATATATATATAATACAAAATTTAAAAAAACAAAATGAAACTTCAGTTTCCTAAAATTATAAAGAAATTTTAAATTAATAATAATAATAATAATAATAATAATAATAATAATAATAATAATAATAATAATAATAATAATAATAATAATAATAATAATAATAATAATAATTCTATAAATTTTCGACTCCGACTCCACTTACACAGAATTTTCGACTCCGACTCCGACTCCGATCTCCTCTTGCACAGGAATTTTCGACTCCGACTCCGACTCCGACTCCCACTTGCACAGAATTTTCGACTCCGACTCCGACTCCGACTCCTGGAAAATTGCACGACTCCCGAGTCTCCGACTCCACGACTCCGACTCCGACTCCGCAGCCCTGGTTAACACAAATAAAGGAGGGTCTAGAACCCCATTTTTGAGAATAACTTATTTTTCAATTAATCAAATGATTTCCTTTATATGACAAATAAAGAATTAAACAAAATTGTGGTTGCTATAAAAACTAACTACTATCAAAAGATGTTATCGATATACAAGAAATGTTGTCCATGGATTGTTTGCGAATTAATGGGAACTTTTCATGCAAAAATAATTAACACAACAGATGAACCAAGCCCAGCATTTAAAGACATCTTTTGGATCTTTGGCATTAAGATGTATAGATTTATTAAAATCGAATAAATCACTATTTCGCGAAGGAAGTATAATACTCCAAAGAAACTTTTGTAATTCCAGATACCTCAGATAACAGGCTGTTTTCTATATGGGTAGGAACCAAGAAAAGAAGTGGGCTCGATATTCATATGGAGCAAGTTTCGGACAATTTCAATAATAACAATGGAGTTACAACAAAATTAAAATCAAATACCGAATTCAAAATGTGCCAATAGAAGACCGGGAGAGAGCAAATTTAGATAAATCTCAGCTAACAGCTGATCAGTGCAAGACGAACTCTCTCAGCTGGTCGAGTGCAAATTTTACGGTACATATAATAAATATAAATTTATCTCAATTGGTTTTCGTTTGTATATAAAGATGGTAAATTACCTGGGCGCTGATTTTCAGCAGCGACCAAGTATCTGAGTTTAAAAGTTTAGGCTTTATCTTGGATGAAAAAGGAAACTGACAATGCAGAGTGTAGTTGGAAAGTGGTGAATGGTAGGAATGTGGCTTGTGCAATTAAATCTTTGGTGAATACAAAGGGACTAAGTCTTGATTGCGCTAGTGCTTTGCATGTGGGTATGTTGCTACTGGTGTTAATGTTTTGTAGTGAAACTATGGCATGGAATAAGAGGTATAGGTCTAAGGTACAATCTGTTCAGAGGGATAATCTTAGGGGCATGTTAAGTGTGAGAAAATCTGATAAAATGATTAATTAACGTGTTAGGGAGATGTGCGGTGTAAAGAAAGGCGTAAATGAAAGAATAAATGAGAGTGCATTGATGTAACTTGGTCGTATGGAAAGGATGAATGATGTTCGGTTGGCTAAGCGGGTGTATAGTGGTGAGTTTGCTGGGAATCGACCACCTGGGAAACCGAAGAAAAAGTGGATTGAGTCATTAATGGAATGTCCGAAGGAAAGGAAATAGGAGTTTGGGAGATTCGAGAAGAAAGGTGTATGATAGGAGTGAATGTCAAGGATTTATGAGGGGATATAGTTGTGGGCCTGGCATAATAGATGAACCCTTGATTGACGAGATACCACTGCAAGATTTGTTAGTTTTATTACCAAAAATTTCACAAATATATATATATATATATATATATATATATATATTTATTTTTAGACTATTTATCTAGATCTAACAACATATATATATATATATATATATATATATAACTACTATATATATATAAACAACCTTATATACCGATATATATATATATATATATATATACTTCTACTATATATATATAACTTTATATATATATATATATATAACATATATATATATATATATATATAACATATATTTATATATATATATATATATATATATATATATATATATATATATATATATATATATATATATATATATATATATATATATATATATATATATTTTTTTTTTTTTTTTATATATATATATATATATAATAATAATATATATATATATATATTATTTACTATATTATTTTACTTTAGTTTAACTAAATTTATGTGCCGTTTACTTTGAAAGCCTATAAAAATTCTATTTAAAAAAATCTTTACGGTTTTACTACTGAAAAAAATGTGGGAATTAGCAGGAAAAATCTTGACCGGGGCCCTTGTAGCCCGTTCAAGTTGGGTGGTCGGGAAAGGAATCTATACGTCATACCTTGGATCATGGTTTGGAAGAAGTGTAAAAGTACATCAACTTGGCAGATGGGCAGGTGAGTTTGTTCATTGCATTGGGTCTCTTTCTTTACACTTCACTTCTTTCTTTAGACTACACCTGTTTCTTTAGACTCTACCTCTTTCTTTAGACTGCATTTCTTTCTTTTGACTCTACCTCTTTCTTTAGACTACATCTCTTTCTTTAGACCCCACCTCTTTCTTTAGACTACATCTCTTTCTTTAGACTCCACCTCTTTCTTTAGACTACATCTCTTTCTTTAGACTCTACCTTCTTCTTTAGACTATATATTTTTCTTTATACTCCAACTCTTTCTATAGACTACTTCTCTTTCTTTAGATTACATCTTTTTTTTTGACTCCACCTCTTTCGTTAGACTCCACCTCTTATTCTTCACTGAAATTCAGTTGTTTGAATAGTCCGACACCAAACCTTAATATCCTCTCTCTCTTTTTTTTAATCTTAAATCTTACACCTCACGGGCATAGCCTTATTTAAGGTGGGAAACTTCTTTAGGTGGTTGTTACATAGGATCCGAACGAGGGATCGAACCATGTCCCTATACCTCGCGACTCTGCCACGCTACCGTTCAACCATGGTAGACGGTAGCAATTTTTTCCCACCGCATGGCACGGTTGGTTTATAATTTTTATCAAGGATGCGGTTTGCAAGATTGAGGAACCGGTGCCAGAGCCAGAGTTCAAAGCAGGATAGCTGTGGGGCCACAAGGCTTAAGGTGGGGTTTGCTTTATATCTCCTGACTCAACTGACAATTTTAAATTCTTTTATAATCTTAACTCCAAAACAAAACATATTCTCCCGTCCTCACCGTGTGAAATAATTCTTGGCGATTTCAATGTTCAACACAGCCAATGGTTTCCCTCCTTCTCTCAAAAGAAGTCTGGTGAAAACTTCTGCCAATTCTCTACCCACAATAGCTTGATCATGTAGTACAACTTCTTTACACGTATCTCTAATCTCTCAATATACCTGACCATTTATTAAATCCCAATTCCTCCCCATATTCTTTTAAACTATTTCCCCCTTCCCCCATTTCTGGGTTCTTCAGAATAATATACTGTTCTTTCTTTACAAATCTTCCGCAGAAAAACCAAAACTTTTGGAAAGAACTTTGCCATGGTGTTGCTAACTGGGCTGACTTTTATTTCCTTTAGAATAATTGCTGCTTTAATGATAATGGTCCATTGGAATGCGCAGAGTGGATAACAGAGAGGATAATTAATTTCTGGCATATTCTTTCACTTCAACTAAAGCTCGTAAATCTTGACAACCTTGAATATATTCGAGTTATTTGTCGGAGGAATGATTTTCATCTAATGGAGGATATTATGTGCTTCTTGAAATATTACTATCGTCTTCTAACTTCAGAACCTAATTCTACTTATATTTCATCCAGGAATTCTGCAAAAAAAAATTTCTCTGTAAAGCTTATAACAGTTTCTTGTTCCTTTTCTTCAAAATTTTCTGGCTAACAAAGTTAACTTTAGCTTTATATCTTTCCCCTTTCCTCCTATTTTTATATCAACTATAATTTTACTACTTCCTCTCTTTTTACTTACAAACGACGTCACCAAATCCAGTTTATTTTTTAATACGGATGAAAACTTTCGCTCAAACTTTTGTCTCTAATTCCACTTCAGTTAATTTTAAAACTATTTTTCTTTTCAAGCATTCCCCAACTCATTTATTGCAAACCTTGCAATTTCTTCTAAAGATTTGATATCTACTCTGTTTGGCATAATACTAATAGAGTATATATATATATATATATATATATATATATATATATATATATATATATATATATATATATATATATTTATATATTTATATTTATATATATACTAACTCAATATATATATATCAAAACAGTGACCCCCGTAAATTTTTACTACTCGTACAACTGTCCTCTCTCTCTCTCTCTCTCTCTCTCTCTCTCTCTCTCTCTCTCTCTCTATATATATATATATATATATATATATATATATATATATATATATATATATATATATATAACCTCTTCTTATATATATATATAAATATAATATATATATATATATATATATATATATATATATAACTCATATATATATAATATATATATATATATATATGCTATATATATATATATACGATTAAAAAAAATTAAAAGTAATCTCTTTTTATTCAGACAAAGAAGAGATATGAGTAAAAAGATGCAAAGGCAACAATATAAACAATTTTATACTCTAAATTCACACACACAATCTCGGCTATTCAATTTGAGCAGGAACAGTCACCTTTTTTAATGGATTGAAAAATAGTATTATTTAATTGCGATGAATCTTACACTTTTTTTTCAATTTTACAGAATCTTTTATATTTATTAAGGTAATGTTTTCATTCATTTGATTAATTTTGAATCACAAAAAATAAAAATTTTTATCGTATTATGAAATTTGTAAAGATCTATCGTTTCTATAAAGTTTACTCGTGCTAAGCACCAGAGCACGCGTAGTATAGGAGTCGCCTCTGATATATATATATATATATATATATATATATATATATATATATATATATATATATATATATATATATATATCTATATATATATATATATATATATATTATAAAATCGAACTATATACATATATATATATATATATATATATATATATATATATATATATAATAATATATATATATAATATATATAATAATATATCTTAATAACAATATATATATATATATATATATATAACAACAACAACCTTATATATATATATATATATATATATATATATATATATTATTCGTTCCTTCGATTGAAGTCGTAACTGGAGCAACAGACGGAATTGGAAAGGCATATGCTTTTGAGGTGAGATTTATATAATTTTTAACTTAGTTATTTGGTTATCTACAATGGCAAAGTTATTAGAATTTGTGAAACAAAAGTGAATTATTTATCCATGTTTCCTTTTAACGTATTAGATCAAACTCTTAAACAGTGTCCTTATTTCTTTCATTTATGGGATAGAAAAATAAAAAGAACTAATTGCAGAAAATTTATTTACTTATTTAATAGATGGCCAGAAACAAAATGGACGTGGTTTTAATTAGCAGATCTGAAGACAGATTAAGAAATGTTGCAGATGAAATAAGTAAAATATAATGTCGCTTTGTTTTCTAAGTAAGTTTCAACTTAGTAATATTTTTTTAACCTATTTCATTATTTTACAGCTTCCAAATATAATGTAAAAACGAAGACAATTCAAGCAGACTTTACTCAACCTGACATCTACGATAGAATAGAAGACGAAATATCCCTTCTTGAAATTGGAGTCTTAGTTAATAATGTTGGCATGACATACGATTTCCCGAAAGATTTCACTGAAGTGTCTGAAAAGTAAGAAACTATAAACTTTGGTTTTGCATCCTAGTAGTGAATTTAATTAAAGATTATATAATTGTACAGTACTTTCAAGCTGGGGAGAAGGGGGGGGGGGGTAATAAATCGGTTTTTTAACGAAATAAAAATGTGTTCTCATCATTGATGATTCAAATAATGTAATGTGCTTTTTCAAACAGTTTAAAATTGATTTCGATATAGCTTTAACTTTTATTTTAATAGTTAAGATCTTTTTGTTGGATAACAATAAAGAGATTTTCTGTGTAATAAAAAAAAAAAATCAAAAACACTTAATAAGTAACGGGTATGGATGACTTTTAATATTCATAATGAAATAATACAGATTAAAATCTTATTTAAGAATCTCTTAAAAATGGTCATTCACTTAAAATAGGTGTTCACATAACTTGCACAACCTCTTTAAGTTTATGACAATAACAGACATTAAAATATCACTAACTCATTGTTATAATTTTCTGAAGCAAAAATCTTTCATTCAAACTAGAAACGAGAATCTCATCTCCGTATATTGACAGTCATAAATCCCTTAAAAGTAAGTACAAACTTTTTTTTTGATGAAAAGAAAGACCTCGGACTGATAAATTAACAGCTAGAAGAAATATTATAAGACACATCCATGTTAAATGAAGTCGAGTCCACCTTGGAAATTATGAAGCCAAAAATGACAACATTTAAAACTAGCAATACTAAAACATTAATCTGAAAGTTGATGATTTTGCTTTTTCCGAATCAATAACGCTGCTAAAGGCATTGATGGTTTTTTTTCCTTCAATCTGTTAAGAAAGATGCTTGAACATGCTCTAAAATTTTATGAGGTAATCTAGCGAACTATAAGCTTTTATGTGTTTTCGGAATCCTGTTGGAATTTAGGTTTGAATTTACAAGAGTCATGGCAAAAAATTTAGACTCCCTAGGCATATTGATATTTTAGTTAGGTTATTATATACATTTATTTATTTATTCACGTTTTTTCTAAATGAAAAAGATAATTTGACAATTAAAATCAAATAACGGAAATAGAAATTTTTAAGGCTTTACTACTATGGTAAAGAAAATACGAGAAACATGAAAATAAAGTTAAATTCTAGTGATAGGAAATGAAGTTAACAACCAAATGAGTTTATCTTAAATAATATAAGTAACGGGAAACCATGAACAGTTCCAAAATCGGCTAAAATAATGCTAAATACACCATAAATCATTCTGAAGAAAATTGTGTTTTCTTGTACAATGTAAAATACATTCCTAGTAAATACATGCCTCTTTCATTTGTTTTATAGGCTTATCCATGAAATGTTTAATTGTAACATACTTTCTGTAACGATGATGACTAAAGTTGTTCTAGAAAAGATGCGTAAAAGAGATAAAGGCTTAATATTGAATCTTTCCACAGCTGGATATTTGGTTCCAATGCCGTACCTTACGGTGTATGCAGCACTAAAGGTATAGTAATGTTTAAATAAAAAGCTTCGATGAATTTCGATATTTCTTGACTATTAGAAAATCTGAATATATTTACAAAATTATATTTACATATATAATAAGAACAAATACTCAGGGATAGAAGTTTGAAAATAATTAACAAAGTTTTTATTGTTAAGGTCCAAAATAATTGCTATCTCTCTCTTTTAATTTTTGAAGTCATATATTGTGGCGTTCACAAAAGGGTTGGCAAGCGAAAACAGATCAAATAACGTTAT
>JABUQX010018153.1:70000-94490 GCA_015478945.1 Trachelipus rathkii
TAGAATAAAGAAAGAGAAGAAATTAAATTTATGATTGTTCTGTAACAAAGGCGATGAATTTTCTCATTATCAAAAACAAGAATGACTAATTAATCTTTTCGAATTATGGAAGAAAATTGTGGAAATATATTCCAAATTGAGTCAACTTGCACTGGGTTATCTTAATAGTTAATAATAATCATGAAGCTTAGTACCTTTCACGTTCCCTCCAAATAATAATAATAATAATAATAATAATAATAATAATAATAATAATAATAATAATAATAATAATAATAATAATAATAATAATAATAATAATAATAATAATAATAATAATAATAATAATAATAATAATAATAATTGAAATTGAAATTGAAAATGCTTTATTCAGAAAATAACAATATACATTATTAAGTTTAACATTATTAACAATATTTAGTTGTAGTAAATACAAAACTTAATGGTAGCTATACATCTGACAAGGGGGCTACTAATTGCAAACCTAAGTTGTGTCCTATGAGCCCAAAATAATGTAAATATGAAATTAATTGGGTTTAAGGATTGAGCTTAATGTAATCCCAAAACGAATATTAATACAAATAGAATACAAAATATTTGCAAAATAATAAGAATCAGTGTAATAATAATATCAATAATAATATTTATAAATATAATAGGGACAAGTTTAACAATGATGAAAATAATAATTACAGTAAATAGTACCTATAATAATAATAGTTAATAATAAAAATATTAATAGCACACACACACACACACACAATAATAATAATAATAATAATAATAATAATAATAATAATAATAAAAAAAATAATAATAATAATAATAATAATAATAATAATAATAATAAAAATATAATTGAAAAAAAAGAATAATAATAATAATAATAATAATAATAATAATAATAATAATAATAAATATTATACAAAATAACCATGGCTATTAATGATTATAAGAGTCTAGGTCCTCCTGGCTGCCACCTGGATTTTAACCGAACCGGCTGCAGCTCACTACACTGATTATTGCTAATGTAACGATAATAAAATAATGCCAATCAATAACGAGTTAAAAACAAAGTCACGAAAAAACTGTGTAAAATGAATAGTTTAAATATAAATACAATGATAATGTTAAAACGCTATACAACGCAAATCATTATATTTAATATCTATATTTAATAATATATTTCTGAAGGAAAGCCTGTACATGAGATATAGATAAACACACACACACCCTTACACACACATACACATGCACACACACATACACACAACAAATACCCTAAAACTCACCAACACACAAGCACCGTTAATACCAAAGGATGAAAATATTCATTGATATAATCAACTCGAGTATTCAAGTGTTTTTGTGTTACGATCTCGTTCCCCTTTCAGAAGGAATTTGAAGAAACTCATGGACAGTCATTTGGCGGAAAGCCAAGATGGAGGAAAAAAGGAACAATTTGGAGGGTCATACGAGACGGTAAATACTGATAATATGGAATCCAAGGGTATTTTTATTATTATTATTATTATTATTATTATTATTATTATTATTATTATTATTATTATTATTATTATTATTATTATTATTATTATTATTATTATTATTATTATTATTATTATTATTATTATTATTATTATTATTATTATTATTATTATTATTATTATTACTTAGGCACAGGGAGTAATAATAATAATAATAATAATAATAATAATAATAATAATAATAATAATAATAATAATAATAATAATAATAATAATAATAATAATAATAATAATAGCGAAATTATTATTATGAAATAATAATAATTTACATTAAATTTCGCTATATTATTATTATTATTTAATTATTATTATTTTATATTATTTATATTATTATTAGTTATATTATTAGTTATTATATTATTATTATTATGATATTTATCATTATCTATCATTATTATTAATATTATCATTATTATTTATTATGAATTTCATTATTATTATTATTATTTAATTATTATTATTATTTATTATTATTATTATTATTATTATTATTATTTTCATTATTATTATATCATTATTATTATTATTAAAAAACTAGGTAATTTTTTGTTTTTGTTTTTATTTATTATTCATTATTATTATTTTACTTGATATTATTATTCATTATTATTATTATTATTGATTATATTATTTTATTATTAATTATTATTATTATTATTATTACTTAGGCACAGGGAATAGAGTTGAACGAGGACAGACGTCCGCACAGAAGCGCACATCCCTTGGCATTCATTAGAGATCTTAGAACCCCATGCAACCACATATATATAAATACTATTTATTTAAATTATATTATATAATTATAATATATATATATATATATATACTTATAATATAATATAATATATATATAATATATAATATATATTATATATAATATATGATATTATATCAGTGGCGGCTCCGCCTTCGTTGCATGTCTGCTGGTGCAACGCCACTTTTTCCAATATCAACGATATTTTGTTTTAATTATTAATTTGTCTTTGATTTTCACATTTACTATATATATAACATATATATATAATATTATATATAATTATATATATATATATAATATATATATATAATATTATATATTATATATATATTTATATTATATATAATATATATATATATATATTTATTATATAAATATAATTATATATATGTATACTTATTATAATATAACGCGTTATTAAGAAGTTATATATATAAGCTCGATTTCCATCGCGTTGCAAGTAATTAAATGCACTTCCTTACGTATCTCATCGGATGATACTGACTACGAAATATTTTGAAAATGTTTCTTAAATGATTTAGGCAGTGAGCTACAATAGCGGGAACTGAAAAACTCTGCCAGGGCCTGTGGCTCAAACTCTCCAAGTTTTGAAAGAACATCAAACACTATAAAAAAAATATTCGCCATTCTTCTTAAATTTTGATAATTTAATTTTCAGTTATCCTAATTCGATAAGTTTTCAACTCCAAAATTATATATATATATAAATATATATATATAATATATATATAATATATATACGATATAATATACAATTATATTCTACAGCTTAATATATTATATTAATATAGTGAGGAAGAACTATTTAGTATACTAATATGATATATTACTATAGTATATATATATTCGGATGATTATTACTATTATTGTATTATTATTGATATTATTATTCATTATTATTGATTTATTATTATTATTCATTATTTTTATTATATTATTATATTATTATATTATTATTATTATTATTATTATTATATTATTAATATTATATTATTATTATTAATTCTCATAAATTTAATATTTAATTTTTACCCAAGATTGGGTGTAAGGTGTGAAACACACACCGGAACAGAAAAGTAGTAGCAGAAACAATATGACGTAAGTCGAAAAGAAAGCCCAGCACCGCCCCTTACGCATTCCCATACCTATACCAAAGTGTAGAAACCGTCGAACTCGGCGCGAGTCAGAAAAGATTCCACCCCCTAGGCCTTCCCAAGGGGACGCGACGTACCCCACTGTAGCATCTCTCAATATGTGGGTTCATCCCCTGAACAAAACCAGCAACCAACCTCCTTACAAAACCCCGAAATCACTCCTATATTGCACCTTTCTTCTCGCCTCTGCCAACTCCACATTCCTCTCCTCCAGGCAATTCCTTTACTCGACTCAATCCACTTTTCTTCGTTCTCCAAGCCGGTCGATTTCCAAACACACTCCCCACTATACACCCGTTTAACCAATCCGCCACTATCATCCATCCTTTCCACAGGACCAAAACCATCTCAACATACTTTTTTTTTTCTCTTTTCATTTACTCCTTTCTTCAACCACACAAAACAAGGCCTTAATACGTTCATTCCTCATTTATCAATTGCAGTTCCCAGCACCTAAACACACCCAAATTGTCCATCCGAACACATTGTACTGTAATCTATACCTCTTATTCCCACCATAGTTTCACTACTATACATTAACACGGTAACAACATACCTTCATGGTAGACCCTAGCTCACTCAACAATTAGTGCTTTTACATCTACCAAGGATTTCATAGCACCAGCACCCTTCCTACCATTCACAACTTCTTTACTACACTCTCCATCATCTTCCCTTTTCATCCCAAAATAAATCCTAAATATTTAAAATCAGACTCAGACACTTGTTCCCATTGCTCACCATCCACATAACACCGTCACCGAGGATTTTCTTCACTCACAACCATAACCTTGCCCTTATCCTACCTTTACTTTCAAACCACTCCTTTACTCACCCACCTACCAAATCCCTCTATCAATCACCTCTCAATTATTTGGATAAAAGATAGATTTACATTCTCAGGACCATTTAATTGTGGCCACGTTATTCTTCCTGAGAAAAGGTAAATGAAACCTGGTAAAAGTGATACACTTTCATTACATAAAGACCAAAACAGAACTATCTATTAATTTATAGCCTAGAGAATTCTCGTTCTATGTCTGGAAAGCCATGCTTTATTCATTTCATTACAGAAATCACTTGGAAGAAGCCACTTTTAGTAAAAAGTGTGAAACTATTGAAAGTTTAATAACCATTTCGATGACAACGTCCAAAGCAGAGCGCAGTTTTCCTTATTAAAAAAGGATTAAAACCTTTCTTAGAACACACCATGAGAGTCAAGAAAGACTTTACGCCTTAGCAATGCTTTCGATCCGAGAAATCTTATTATGGGCATACTAAATTTAATATAATAGGTTGCATTGTATAAATCTTTTGTGTTCTTCACATCAAAAGATTTAATAGAAGAGGCGACTTTCTTTTTAAATAAAATGTGTTTTATTATATATATATAACTTTACATAACTATTTAAAAATTATTGTAAAAAATTTTTTAATTTTTATAGATTAATGCTTTGACGTCATCAATGCTGCTCTGATTTGAAAACAGCACCACAGCACTCACGCGCCGCGGCGCACACACACCACACACACATCACACAACACACACACACACACACACACACACACACACACACCACCACTACACACACACACACACACACATTTATATTATATATATAATAAACTATATATATATATATATATATAGTATATATATTATAATACTAATAATAGTATATATAGTTATATATTGTGTGATTGTGTGTGGAGTTAAAACGCAAAATTGCAGACTACCAAATATTTTTTAGGGACGAGCCGCGCCTGATCATATATATATATATATATATATATTATATATTACAATATATAAGTATATATATTATAAGTATTATATATATATATAGCTCTATCTCTGTAAACTATTATAATATATATATATATATATATAATATACAATATATATGTACATATATATTATATATATGTGGGTAGATGAATTAGAAACAATAAATTGCTTTTACAATGTTTAAAAACATGAAAAACATTTATAAGTTAACTAATAATAAAATAATATATGAATAATAAAATAATAATAATTAATAAATTATAATAATAATAATAATAATAAAATAATAATAATAATAGCGAAATTATTATTATGAAATAATAAATTTACATAAATTTCGCTATTATTATTATTATTATTATCTAAATTATATTATTATTGATTATATTATTATTAAATTATTATTATAATTATTATATTATCATTATCATTAATAATTATTATTATTATTATTATTATTATTATTATTATTATTATTATTATTATTATTATTATTATTATTATTATTATTATTATTATTATTATTATTATTATTATTATTTTATTACTTATTATTAATATTATATTATTATTATTATTATTATTATTATATTATTATTATTATTTATTATAAAGCTATCGGTAAATAAATTATTCAATATTGCTTAACAAAGAGGGCAGTTTATTCCTCTCTTCTAATAACAATAAAAATATGCTATCTGGCAACTCTGGTTTCGTGATAATAATCGCGCCTTTTTTTCTCTTATTACACAAATCAATGATTCACGAAATATTGTACTGAGTCACACCATAATATGGTTACACTGACGTTTATGATGTGTACGTGACTTTTGTACAAGAACGGAAATAAGGGATATAAGTATATTACATTCCTATATTTATTTTACACACACACACACACACACACACACATAATATGTATAAATATATATTATAATATATATATACTATATATTTATATCCATCTGTATATGTATAAAAGCATAATATAAATATATAATATATATATATATTAATATATATATTATATATATATATATATATATACTATTATTTATTCCATCTGTATATGTATAAAATAAAGGTGTATACATATGTAAGAGGGCAGACATACTTATCCATGTGAGCACACATACAAAGCTCTGTAAGATTGCCTCTGGTGGGCGAGTCTTAAACTGTAATAGCATTTTAAGTTAACCAATGAGAATTAAGGTTAAATTTAAATGTGACACTGGCCTGTTCATTTTATAGTCCGCCACTGAGTCAAGATTCCTGTTGCTAACCTCGATGAAGAGAGGTTGGTACTAGAGAGTGACCCTTTTTATAATAATTCAGTAGTTGTTTATTCAATATATTAAATAAGTCTTTGTGGTTTATTAAATTTATCAATTACATTAATTGCCCAATTGGCAAAAAACTATTAACTATTCCATTAAATTTACGTGTAAAATAAACTACAGAGAAAATCCCACTTTCATTACTCCACAATATTCTTCACCTTGCATGAGTTGCCTCTGTATATAGTATACTATGATTATATATATATATATATATATATAAATATATAATATATATATATATATATATATAATATTATACGTATATATATATATATAGCTATATATCGAGTTATATAATAATATACTCATATTAAAGAATAAAAGCAAAAAAAATGTGAAGTCAAGAAATGACCCTGTTGAAAGTTTTCAAAGTTCATGTTTAAAACATGTCTATGGAGAAACTTGTCAATTATAGCGACCCCTGCCGATTTTCATGAAACTCACAGAAATTTCTATAATTTTATATCATTTTATATTTATATAAAATGATTAAATTGAGAAAAATTTATGGGTCAAAAAGTTATGAGTCCCCGCGAAATGTCTATATTATGTATAAACAAAACATGAAATAGGATACAAATGCATGGCTCACTAACATATAAATTTCATGAATACTGTAAGTTTTATAACATATAAGAAATTATATAAGTTTCATGAAAATCGGCTTGAACCGTGGAAATTAAGGTCATTATATATATATATATATATATATATATATATATATATATATCAACTTAATATATATATATTATATATATATATTAAATATATAGTATATATATTATATATATATTATACATAATATGATAAATGAGAAGTTACTGATGGTTCCATTGTGAAGTGCATTCTTTACTTACCGATCTATTTAGGGGATATTCTATCTTCAATTAATCTCTACCTGATTTTTGGCCCAAACGTTCCCCCTGTGTCTCTTTCTGTCCCATTAAATGTGCCCGTGGCATTTCCCTCCTTTCCTGCCTTGGGAATTGTTTTCCCAGTTTCCATGTTACATTACTCTAATTGCTCTGCCAACAGAGGACGCCAGAAGCTATCTTAGGATCCCCCTTATACTAGTATATGATATATATATAATATATATATAATATATTATTATATTATATATATATATATATCAATATATATATACTATATATATATAATAATATATATATATATATATGGACATGGTATAAGGTAGGCTTGACTCGCAGGGTATAAAGTTTAGGTTAGTTAAGTTGTGGTAGTAGGTTTAGTTACTGAGTAGGGTAGGTTGAAGTTAGGAGGTTACCCAAAAATTTAATTTATTTTTCTTAAAATTATAAAATAAACATACAATTAATTAGCTTCGAACAAAAGGAGTCAACCATCTTATAAGGATAGCCAATAATACTATTATATATATATTATATTATATCATAGGCCTATAGGGGGTACAACAGAGTATATCTAGTATATATAGTATATCAGATATATATATATTATAATGAGTATATATACTATATATATATAGAGATATATAATATAGTATAATCAGTGACATTCATAAGAGACCCGAAAACATGCTGGAAGATATATTCTAATATAAATATATATAATAGTATATATATAGTATAGTATATATATATAAATATATATATATTATATAGATTAATAGATGAGTATATATATATATATATAATATATATATATAGTTATATATAATATACTATATTAACCGTGAAGAGAGTTAACTTTACCCTCTTATTTCTGCTGTTCAGATGCGAGGATAATAATAAATAAAGATTTTCGTAATTTTATAATTCATACATGACAATTTCTTTCTTGACTGTAACCACCATTAGTAAAGTAAAATATAATTTCTAAGTATAATATAATTATTAACATACAGGTCTTGTCAAAGTCTCCATTACAAGATAATAATTCAAATTCACTTTAAAGCATAAATCACATCACAATCGGGAACAAACAAATACATATTTCAAATCGTCCTGAACAAAAATAACTCTCTCTCTCTCTCTCTCTCCTCTCCTCTCTCTCTCTCTCTCTCCTCTCTCTCTCTTCTCTCGGCTCGTGTCCTTCACCTCCTCCTCTCTCTCTCTCTCTCTCCTCTCTCTATAACTATATATATATATTAATATACTACATATAATATATATATATATAAATACTATATATATATATAGATATTATATACCCTACTACAGTGTATATATACTAATATATATATTATATATATAATATATAAATTATAAAGTATATAATAATAGTGATAATATATATATACTATTATATATATATATATATATAATAGTATATAATATGAGTATAATAAGTAGAGAGTATTATATAAATTATATAGTATAGTATAATATTATATTTATATATTAGGTATATATATAGATACGCATACCCAGTAGATTACTTCTTATATCTTATATATCATATATATATATACTATTATTAATATTATATATATAATATCCATAATATTATATATATATATACATTAAATATATATATATATATATTATATATTATATATATACTATATATATATATATATATAATGATATATATATATAGTATTATAATACCGGTATATATTAAAGAGGTTTCAATGTTATTTAATTTTTTTAAAAATTAGGTTATGAGAGGAGGCTTTTTGAAAAAATCCTCAAAATAGACAAAATAACAATAAGGTTTCTTTACGTTGCCAAGACAACCAGTGTTTTGAAAGCATTATAATTATCTTTCTGGAAAAGGCACAAATCGGAAATTCCTCGCAGTCAAATGATCCTTTAATGATAAAAATAATGTTTCGCAAGAGAATAAATGATCGTTAATGTAAAATTAGCGGTCTTTGTATAACTATCTTCATAACATTTTTTAAGTAAAATAATATAATTCAAGTAAATTTTGAATTATTTGAGTATAATATATTAGTGCTTTCTATTTTTTTTTAGAGAGCCCAGGGCCTGCCTAGTGCTCCCCCGTAAAAACCGCGTCCGAGGGGTAGTATATAGTATAATATATAATTATATATATAAATTATGTATATATAGTAATATATAGTATATATATAATACCTTATAGATACCGAATTATTATATAAAATATATATAATAAATATATTATATATTTATATATAAAAACTTCTTTATATATATATTAATTATATGATATATAATATAGTAAGGATACTATAATAATATAATATATACTATAATATAATATATATAGTAATATATATATACTAATATAATATAGTATATATATATATTATATTAAATTGGGCTAATTATATATAAAAGAGAATACTGCTGGTGTCACAGGCAGCAGACAGAAAGGAAATTCAGTGAGGTAATATGTGAACCGTGACAGAGAATTTAAGGTAGAGAGGTTATCAGGAGCCCCGAAAGTAGAATTCGTAAGCATATCTGCCCCACGGATGTTTTCTGGTGGCAGAGAGGCCAGAAAAAAAAGTAAGAAATTGTTGTAACAGAGACCCGTACGAGAATTCATGTAGGTTCATATAGCAGCTTCCCGTGGGGAAGAGAATGAATGTACTAGACAGGCTATGGATAGTTATAAGGTAGTAGGCGTTCTGTGGGTCATGCTCTGTATAGGTTTGATCTAAAATAATATGAGATTATGATAACCTAGTCGAGTACTCATCCACAACACAACACGGAGCCGTTTACATCTACCTTCGCATTCAAATAAGAGACGTCTACGAACGATCTTATATCTATAAAGACAAACGTGCCAGACGTCATAGAGATAAAGCTGAAATCCATAGGAGGATCCATAGCCTCAACGTCCTTAGAAGTACGGGCGTAGGGTATGGAGATCAAAAAGCCCTTTCCGCCATCTCGTAATTTTAATAAATTTTATACAAAAAATAAATAAAATAAATATAAAAAAAACAGCAAAAAAAAAAATACATTTTTCAACTTTGTTTTTTTTCACTTTTCGTTTTTCATGTTACTTTGACATCACTTTGAATTACAACATTAATTATTGCGATTTAAAAACTTTCATTCCTTTGTATTTTTTTAAAGGAAAATAAATTTATGTAAATTAAAAAAGACATTTCTAACTTCTCTATCTTAATTAAAAGTATTTAAATATTCAAAATTTGCATATTATATATATGATATAGTATAATATATATATATATAGTATTTATTAGTATAATACAATACTATAATATATCATATATACTATTATACATTAGTATAAGATATATTATATCATACTATATATAATATGATATATATTATATAAGTAAGATATAGAATATGGAAGTAGACTTTAATATATATATATATATGAGATAGTAGCTATATACTAGATCGGTTCAGATTGTGTGCTATTTTACACTGTGGAAAAATAATTCGGAGAGACACATGCTGAAATAGGAGAGAGAGATAGACTGAGAGAGACGAAGAGAGAGATGAGAGAGAGATCGAGAGAGAGAGAGAGGTAGCCGTCGTTGAGATGAGACGAGAGAGAGAACTGAGAGAAGAGAGAGATCGAGAGGAGATGAACAGAGAGAGAGGAGAGAGAGAGAGAGAGAGAGAGTCTATTAATATTTGCATTAGTTAATTCTAAAAAGAAAACAATCAATGTTTAAAATGTTTACTCTGATCCCACCTTTAAGAAATAAAAAATCAAGAAACAATAATTAATTTAAAGTTTGACACAGGTTCGAAATACGATAAAATCCTCTCGACTTTAAAAAAAACTCCTCATTTGACCTTTTGACCTGCACAGGGTTTCTTATTAGAACCGTCTCAATTTATATACATTTATCATTTTAAAAAGTCTACTCCTTCACATTCGTCTATCGAACGCACCTTCAAGCCTTTCAAGCTCCTACAACTACCATTTCGACATTTGTTAAATTTCCTCTTTGTTAAATAAAATTATCTGTGAAATCTCGGTTGCAATATGGTGTCAAAAATACTAGTAAATATGTTTAGGATGAGTAAATTTTACATTCTCATAGTCCTCTCAACTGTATAGGAGGGTCACCTTAATTCTTATATAGAGTACTGTTCTCATATATGTGGATTGAATCTTATCAGCTCCACTTTTTTTCTGGAAAATTTTGCTTTTGACTAAAGGATTATCAACAATGTCATACTTTGTGATAAGTCTTTTTCTTATTTAGACGATGCTGTGCTGGAACTCTTTCCAACTATTCTATAGATTCGACAACTGTAGGGTACTTGAGGGAGTTATTTCAAATTCGGCTGCCCATGGTTCGACTTTGTAAAAGAAATTGTGAAATTTCTTGACAAGGTTGTTCCGATTCAAACTACATTGTTATAGGACGTTATTTTTTCTGTCAATTCTGAATTGCGATTTTTTTTCTGTTTCTGTTTTTCCCTTTCAATATAGTCTCTTATACTTTAAGGAACAGATCTTTGTACGGGAATTAGCCCAAATTATCGACAAGGAAAATGGGTGACAGGTCAAATGGTGGACGCGATATCAAAAAAAATTCCCGTACAGCCCGCCGCAGGCTCTAGGTTAGGTTAAGTTAGGTTAAGTTAGGTTAGGTTAAGTTAGGTTAGGTTAAGTTAGGTTAGGTTAAATTAGGTTAGGTTTAAGTTAATTTAGGTTAAGTTAGGGTTTTAATAGGGTTGCAGAAAAGAGCTAAAAAAATTAGATTATTTTAACTTAATTTAGATTAAGTTAGGTTAGGTTAAGTTAGGTTAATTTAATTTAGGTTAAGTTAATTTAGGTTAAGTTAGGTTATGTTAAGTTAATTTAGGTTAAGTTAGATTAGATTAAGTTAATTTAGGTTAAGTTGCGTTAAGTTAAGTTAGGTTAAGTCAGGTTAGGCTAAGTTAATTTAGGTTAAGTTAAGTTAGGTTAGATTAAGTTAATTTAGGTTAAGTTAGGTTAAGTTAGGTTAGATTAAGTTAATTTAGGTTAAGTTGGGTTAAGTTAAGTTAGGTTAAGTTAGGTTAGATTAAGTTAATTTAGGTTAAGTTGGGTTAAGTTAACGAGTTAGGTTAAGTTAGGTTAAGTTAGGTTAGATTAAGTTAATTTAGGTTAAGTTAGGTTGTTTTGTTGGAATCGTTAGAGAAACCAGATTTTCTTTTTACAAATGTCAACCATTTGGCACTAGCTTTCTTTCCACATATGAGACCTCTTCGTGATGCTTAACTTGGTTGGAATTGGTTGCCGTTTTTTTTATCTATTATCACTTTCTTCCGTATCTTAACTGTTGGAATTGGTTGCCGTTTTTTTTATTATTATTCACTTTCTATCCATTTCTCTTTAAAGCTTTTTTTTTTTTTTAATTTCCAAGATTTATTTTTAATAATTTATAAAAGCATTAATTTTAAACGTGGTCTCAAAATATTTTGAAAATATTTTAAATTTGCAATTTTTTTAAATTAATTATTTTCTTTCGATTATGTCATTTTCATTACTGAAATTAAAAAAAGGACATAATAAAAAAAAAAAATAAAAAATAAAATAAAAAAAAAATAAAAAAAAATATTAAAAGGAAAAATCTAAATCTGGTTGAATTAATATAAACAATTTCGAATATTTCAGTTTTAAAAAATTCTATGATTGATTACCACTACACTTTCCACCGGATCCGCCCCCCCCCCCAAAAAGGTCTTAATTCCTACAAATAAAAATATATAATGTAATAAATGCATAATATTCACAATTATATTTATATATTTAAAATTCTTTTTTTCAAGTAGTAGAATTAAAATCAAAGATTTAATAATAATAATAATAATCAATAATAATAATAATATAAAATAATAATAATAATAATAATAATTACTAATAATAGTATACATATATATAATAATATAATAATGATAATAATAAAATAATATGAATTTTTAATAAATAATAATTTAATAATATAATAATATATTTAATATAATAATAATAATAATAATAATATCATTAATAATAATAATAATAATAATAATCAATAATAATAATAATAATATAAATAATAATAATAATAATACTAAATAAATAATATAATATAATAATAATAATATAATTAATAATAATAATAATCAATTAAATAATAATATAATAATTAATAAAATAATAATATAATAAAATTATATAATAATAATAATAGATATAATAATATATAATAATTAATAATCAAATAATACATAATAATAACTAATAATACATCAATAATATTTCGAATTTTTAAATTTCAAGATTCGAAGTTGCAGCGATCAACAACACTCATCTATCCCTTTAGAGAAAGAAAATGCCCGAATGCTACAGCAATTAATTCGTCTTGCAGTATCATTCAAAAAATACTCTTGCAAATTTCCTCAGTACAATATATGTAATTAAAGAGTTAAATAATGAAATAATTTAAAACTTTTCCAACACTTTCATACTACGAAATAATATATATATTTTTTTTATATTATACTAATATATACTATATAGTAATATATATATATATTATATATATATATATATTATATATATATATACTATATAATAATAGTATAGTGTATATATATATATACTATATATAAGTATATTTTGATAGTATTTATGGTCTTTTTATTTTAGTATAATTGAGTGTTGAGTTTAGTAGGGTTGAGTGTTTGGTTTAGTGTTGTTTGAGTGGGGTGTATTTTTTTATTTTATTGGTGTTGTGGTCTTGGCTTAGTGTTGTGTGTATGTATTGTAGTTTGACGGTTATTTGGGGTTATTTGGATATACGTTTGGTGTTGTTGTGTTGGGGTTTTGTGTTGTTGTTTTGGTTTTGTAATCTAGATTGTGGATTGGGTGGGGTGTTGTTGGGGTGGGGTGTTGATGGGGTGAGGTTTTGCGTTGTTGTGTTGTTGGTGTGTTGTATTGTGTGTGTGTTGGGTTTGTTTTGAGGAGGGTTGGTTGGTGTGTTGTTGTTCGACCACGTGTAAAATGTGTTTTTGTGTTGGTGTGTGTGGCTGGGTGTTGTTGTGTTTGTTTGGTGGTGTGGTGTGGTGCGTGTGTGTCTTGTGTTGTTTGGTGGTTGCTTGTCGTGGGTTTGGGGTTGTTGTTGTGCTGTGTATGTGTTGTTTGTGGTGGGGTTGTGATTGTAATAGTTGTTTTTGGCTTTGAGGGTTGGGGTTGGTGTATTGGATCAGTGTTGTGTTGGGTTGTGTTGTGTTGTTGTTGTGTGTGCTTTGTTAATGTTTGTGTGGAGTGTTTTGAGTATGTGCTGGTGTTTGTGTCTGTGTGTTGATGACTGATTGTTGTGGTGTTTTTTTATAGGTGTTGGTTCTGTGCCTTGGTGAGTTGGTTGTATGGTATGTGTGTTTGTTGTTGTGGTTTGTGTTGGTGGTTATGAGGGGTCGAGGTATATTGGGGTGTGTTTGTTTTGGTGCGCGGTAGTAGATCTGATTGTGGTGTGTGTGGTTTATGGGGTTTTGTGTGTTTGTTTTGTGTGTGTGGTTGGTTTGTTTTTGTTAGTATATGGTAGATTGCTCAGTTGGAATTAGAGTTGGTTGTGTCTTTTTGTCGGGTGTTGTTACGGAGTCTATATATGATTGTGTTGGTTGGGGAGTTGGGGTGCTGGTTGTGGTGGGTGTGGCGGGTTTTTTGGTTGGTGTTTGTTGGTTGTTGTGTGTGA
Source organism: Trachelipus rathkii (assembly GCA_015478945.1). NCBI lineage: Eukaryota > Metazoa > Arthropoda > Malacostraca > Isopoda > Trachelipodidae > Trachelipus > Trachelipus rathkii. The sequence goes on from JABUQX010018153.1 coordinate 85,247, forward strand.
GTCGTATGTTAGTCGGTATCCCGGGTGGTTGGTGTGGGTGGGTTGTTCCTGGTATGGTTGGGCGGTTTGTGGTTGTGTTTTGTGTTGTGGGTGGTTAGGGTGTTTGTGTGTTGATTGACTTTGTATGGTTGTCTGTTATGCTGGTTATGTTTGAGGATGAGTGGGGGTGTTTTCTGTGGTGTGGGTTTTTTTTTTTTGGTTGGTGTGGAGGTGTGATGGAGGGGTGTGTGTTTTTTGGGGGTGGTTGTGAGGTGAGTCTTAGGGTGGATTGGGAGGGTGTTTTGGTGGGTGTGGTTGTTGTGTGTTGGTGGGGTTGTTTCTTGTTTTTAGTGTGGTTGTTTGAGGGGGTTGGGGTGTTGTGTTGTTGGGGGTGGAGCGTTGGTATTAAGGCTGTTCTCGGGGTTAGTTGTTGTTGTGGGTTGATGTGTGTAGTTTTGTTTGTGGGTTTTTTGTGTTGTGTTTGGGTTTGTGTGTTGGTTTGTGTTTGGTGGTGGTGGTGTGGGTTGTGGTTGTTGATTTTGTGTGGGTTGTTTTCACCACATAGGTTTGACTGACTGTGGAATGAGGTGACAAGGGGATGGTAAGGATTCCCGGTTTAATTTGTACAGTTGGAGGATGGCGGTTGGGGGAGGGTGTCAGGGTGTTTTGTGAAGGTTGTATCTGGCGCTCTGCCACAGCTATGCGCGGTAGGAGCATATTTAATTACTTCATTTTTCATTCCCCAAGCATGTAGATACGAAACTAAAAATATATAAGTCATTTTCGAATTGTCCAGATTTTCTTACGTTTGCTAGAACAATTTTGTTAAATAAATAAAACAACAGAAAAACCATTGAAATCTTAATAAATAGAGATATAAAAATCTAAACGAATATAAACTTTGTCATTGAAAGGGGACTTTTCGAAGTCAAATTATAAGGATCAAACTCTTAACTTAGATCGCTTTATTTATGTAAATAGGACCTAAACTTTAATACTTCTTTAATTAGTTCTATGACCTTGATTTCTATTATTATTATTATTATTATTATTATTATTATTATTATTATTATTATTTTATTATTATTATTATTATTATTATTTTTTTTTTTATTATTATTATTATTATTATTATTATTATTATTATTATTATTATTATTATTATTATTATTATTTTTATTATTTTTCTTATTATTTATTATTAATTATCTCATTATTATTAGTTATTATTATTTTTTTTTTTATTATTTTTATTATTTTTATTAATTATTATTATTTATTATTATTATTATTATTATTATTATTATTATTATTATTATTATTATTATTATTATTATTATATTATTATTATTATTATTGAGCAGTTTGCTAATCTTTTAAAAATAAAAATTTCTGCTTTGAAGAATTTTGAGGAATATTCTGTAGATTAGGGATGCACAAAAAACATCGATAATCGAAACTATTGATAGTTTTTCATATTATCGATCGATAGCATTTTTATATTTAAGATAATCGATAGTTTTTTCCGATTATCGACGATTCGATAGTTTAACCGAAAATGCTTTGCTTTGATTTTCGGTGAATAAACTGAATATAGTTATAGGTTATATATATATTATACTATATATATATATATATATATAAATATATATTATATATATATATATATATTATATCTTCTATATATTTATATTATATATACATATATACTATATATGAAACAGAAATAATTGTTTAACATAAAGAGTTTCTTAAAATAAAAAATAATAATACATAAGAAAATTGAATTAAGGTGTACCCTTTGTAATTTGCAATATTCATTTTTTTGTTTTGCGATTTAAATCATAAATTATGTTTATAATCTTTATTATATATAATTTTCATAGTAATATATTGTAATAAAATGTTGTTTATTAGAATATGCTGTTTATAATATTATTTGTCATTTTGTGCAAATATCTTGGGTTTTGTTCATTTAATATACAGCAAGATGATTTCCCGCCAAAATTAACATTAATTTAGTTTCGTGGATTATTTCACAGACACGATTTGAAACGAAAATTTGATACACATATATTTTTAATCTTAAAAATTTTCACCTTACAAAAAGATCTGCTTAAAAAAACCATTTTACTAATTACTGCGTATACTCATTTTTAATATACATTCTTCTAAAATATAACAAGTTAAGTCGTTTATTTTTAAACCTATTTTATTCTTGGTAACTAGTCTTGAAAACCGAAGGCGCAAAACAAAGCTTTCAAAGTGGAAGAGAGAACAACTTTCTTACTAGCTGTATCTTTAGGTTTTTCAACGTAAACCGAAGTCATTACGAAAGATAACAAGAAACTCATTAACTACCTTTGGAGTGAAGAAAAAAGATAACTTAAACAACACAAACTACATCACCATATTTAAGATTTCTGAACGTCAATATTTATAATGTACTATATATATATATATAATATTATATATTATATATATATACTATATATACTCTACTATACTACTATATATATATCACAACACTATATATTCATATATATATCTATATATATATATATATTATATCGCTTCTGTTGATGAATTCACTGGAAGTTTTATTGATTAACTTTGCGTTTTAATTAATTATTATTTATTATTATTATTATTATTATATTAATTATTAAATTATTATTATTTTATAATTATTATATATAGGTGCAAAGTTCATCTTGCGTTCTGAGCTTTGATATTCCCGATATATCGATGTATAAATTCGATATATCGCTTGTGATATATGCATATAAATCAATATATAAATATATATATATATATACATATATATATTATAATATGTATATATTATAATAGTATAAATATATTATATATATATTTATTATAATATATATATTATATTAATATATAATAATTATATATATAATATATATATATATATATACTAGTAAATTAATGCTTAACCTAACCAAACTTTATCGTAACCTAGACTTAAAAGGCCGCAACCAGGTATAACCTAATGGAATGTATGACAGCCCCAGTCACAACCAAACTATCACACCTATCACCTATGGACTATGGAAGCCGCCAAGCTCTTCCGCCCTAACCTAAATAGATTATGAAATGCCACAGTCTGCCCTAACCTAATGTATTATGAAAGGCCCGAACTAGGTAGACTATTTAATATATACTATATATATTATATATATATACTATATCTATATATATTATCCTATATATATGTATATTTATATATTACTATATATATAAAAGTTTTTCATACTCACGTTCTATCATGGCAATTTCCTTTGCAGATAGCCTGCAAAAAGAAGGGGCTAAAAAACGCGTTCTTTTGGGTTCGAATTGGTTTCCCTGCTTCTTTTAACACGTCGGCCCACTATAAGTTGGTGGCTAAATACACCCCTCAAAAGCGTTGTTCCTTTTGGCTGGGTGATCTTCGGTCCCACGCCACGCGTCTTGGTATGCCCTGTGATTTTGTAACCTATAATATCAAGACAAGAGCAATCTTTTGTGTCCTTATGCAATAATCTACACGAGGAGACGGATCCATCGAAACTCAATGGTAGGGGGGGTAAAGTGGAACCTGCGTTGAAGGGGCAAATTAAACTAGGGTTTTTTTATGTCGCTCGTGTCACTGGTTGGATTATCTCGATTTTTCCGATCTTTCGTGTGAGGGAAATAGGAATGTTATGTAGAATAGTTGAAGAAAGGTTGTATGTGCCAGTAACGTGACGAGGAGTTGGATATTACAGATTGTAAGTTTCTAGAATAGATACTATCATCAAGAGTAACAACACAAAATTCATTTCAAGTTTGCCCGTTAGAAAGATTACAACAACTTCTGACAAAATAACACGTCTTTTTTACTACCTTCACTGGTATAGCTTCGACCAATCTTGCAAAATAACGTCTGCTGCTGATAAATCTTAAATCTCAGGTATACTAGTTGTGCCTTCACCCGACTATCGATATATCGATTATATCAAACATATAATCGTTTGACACTTAATCCGAAAATTTTCACTCAGACGCAAGATTGAATTAAAACCTATATATATATTAAATATATATAATATTATATATATATATATATTATATTGATATATATATATTATTCTTATATAATAATATAATATATATATATTATATATATATATACTTATATATAATATAATATATATATATATTAGATCAGGCGTCTATATATTAGGCATAAAAAACAAACCATGTTTTTTTTTTAAAAAAAAAAAACTCCAAAAACCATTGGTTTTTTTTTAAATAAACAAAATAAACCATGGTTTTTTTGTTTTTTTTTTTTTTGGGTTTTACTGCTATTTTGATGAGGTTTTTAATGTGGTTTTAATTGGTTTTAATAGATTTTAAAGGCAAAAAATCATACTTGGAACTGTTTATATACCCTGTTTTTCATTCAGTTTTTTTTTCCTCTAATAAATTTCTTCATGGAATGATGCCCATAATATGGCTCCATAGCTTCATCTAAAGTGTAAATTATTAATTTTCTTGAGTTTTAACTAACCTCATTAAACGTCACATAAAATAAGAGGGTATATTATAATGTATAAACTCTATCTCGTAAGTGAAATATCTTATATTTTAGCAAAAAAAAAAAAAACGCATAAAGGAAAAGTTATTCAAATTAACCTATAATGATATAAACAAATTGAATTCTTATTTAATCCTCAAGGAAGGAAAATCCGAAATGGAACATATATTTCCATATATAAAAAATTTATGTATTATATATATATTCTAATATATATATATATAATATTACTCATATATATATATCTATATATATAATTATTTGATATAATACAATAATTATATTACTATTATATATATATATATACTTTATATTATATATCAATCTATATATATATATAACATATATATATATTCTATTTATCTATATTATTACCCTTAATATATATATATATATATTATATATATAGATGCCGGGTTTTTATAATAGGTACTATATATATTATATGATGGTATTACTATTATATATGATAGGGAATTCATCGCCCCGAAGGTTAGGCGCGTAGGCTTACCTGGAGTGCTAGGAGAGAATATAGGGATAATCTGTTGGTTTGTTATTTTTATGTATTTGTATATTGGTCTAATTGTATTTTGTTATTGTATGTTATGATATGAGATTATTTTTATTGTATCTTTCTATTTTAAGTTGCAATTTGCCTTAAAGATAGACTTGACCGATCTTGTTTTATTTTTTCTCTCTTTTTTATTTCTTTACTTAATTTTTATTTTATTTCTTATTATTTTCTCTGTCTTTTATGTCTGTCTCTTTATCTTTCTTCCGACTTGAATTCTTGCTATTTCTTCTTGCTCTTTATAAAAATTTCATTAGTTTTGTTTATTTTATATTATTTTTTCTTTCTCTTTCTCATATCATAGTTTTTTTTTTTTTTTATGATGAATGTTGCTTTTCTACATATAATGTCTATATTTTTATACATAATTACCTTCTTCTTATTCTTATTTTCTTTTGAGGTATGATCTGTTTCTCTCTATGTACTGTTTTATATGTGAGTTTCTATCTTTTGGCTGTATTTTCTTATTATGTTTTTTATTTGTTGTATTTTTTTATCTAATTATTTGGTCTTTAATTCTTTTTTCACTGCTTTCTTTATTCAGTATTTATTCTATTTTATAATTATTCATTATTTTTTTATTTACTATTATTTTTTTTATCTCTTGTCTTTTTTTTTTCATCTCTCTCTTTTTGTGTTAGTATCTGTGTTGTCTTTTGATATTCTTGGTTTTTTTTTATATTAAATATTATTTTTTTTTATTTTTTTTTTTTTCGTTCTGTTCCAAGTTTTATTGTTAGTTTTCTTTTTCTTTTGTTTTTTTTGTTTTACTTTTGCTTGTTCTTCTTCTTCTCTTCTTTTTTACTTTTTTGTTTATTCTTATTTATTTTTTGTCTACAGATGACCACCACTTTTTTATTATTTTGATGACTTTAAAAACTTTGTATTTTTTGTCGTATTTTTTTTTTATATTTTTCTCTATTTTTATTTTTTTTTTTTTCTATTTCAATTTAATTAAAATTATAATTTATTTTTTCCTATTTTTTTTTTTTTTTTTATGTTTTACTTTTTGTTCTTATTTGTTTCTTTTTCTTGTTGTGTTTACTGTTCATGATATCTTGTTAATCTGTTTTTATTTCTCTTTTTATATTTTTTTTTTTTTTTTTTTTTTTTCTATATTTCTGTCTCTTTTTATCTAATTTTATTATTTATTTTTTTTTTATTGTGTTAATTTCTTCTTTTGAATTTTTTGTTTTTTTCCTCTATATTTTTCTTTTTTTTTTTTTTTTTGGTCTTTGATTTTGGTAGATTTTAAATTTTGTAAAGTTATTTTAGAGGAACGCAATCTTTAATGCTTCGATATGTCGCTTATTATTGCAATGTTTTCAATAATACTGTTTTTTTTGTTTTATATTAGTTTTTTTTTTATTGTTTTTTTGTTCACTGTTAAAGATTATAGGAAAGTTTTAGATTATTAAGAGTTGATTCGATTTTTTTCTTTTTTATTTTGATTCTTATTTTTTTTTTTTTTTTTTTTTTGATTGATGTTATTTTTGTTCTTTTTTATTTATCTTTTTTCTTTTTCTTTTCTTTTTTATTTTTTTTTTAGTTTGTTCTATTTTTATACCGATTTTGGTATTTATTGTATTAATTATTATTTTACTATTTTTTTTTTTTTATTATTTTTTTATTTTGATTTTTATTAATTTATTATGCTAATGATTTATTTTTCTTTTTTTTTTGTAATTTATTTCATTTTTTATTTATTTTTTTTCTTGTATGTTTTTTCTTATTCTTTTGATTTTTATTTTTAAACTTCATTATTTCTTTATTTAATTTTTTTGAAGACTCTTTTGGTCTGTGTTGTATTTTTTGTTTATTTTTTATATACGCTAGTACATAGATAAAAGAAATATCTATAATAATATTTGTTATTACAATATATATATATAGTATATTATACAATAGTACTATATATATATATAATATATATCCTATAATCATTCTCCACAAGTAATTTACAAATCCAGCAGTCTGCAAATTTTTCTTTATCTGCCTTTCAGTTACTCTTCCGATTGAAAAATTGAGAAAATCATATCAACATGAAAATGAAAATCATTTAATAAATATAAATTTTTATATTATGGCATGCATTTTCTTTATGGTTTAAACATTGGTTTTTTCTTGTGGTTTACACCCATTCGGTTTAAACCAATGGTTTAGACCAAATGGTTTACAATAAACCATCCACCTATATATATATCATATCTATATATATATATTATTTATTATATTATATAATTAACTTATATATTATACATATTATAACTATATATATATATTATCTTATAATATATATATATTATATTATCATTGCTTTCAGACGAATTAATTCTAATATCTCCCGTTCCCGTATGCTCTCGCTGTCAGGTGCACACAGTTATAGTAAGAACTGAAATTCTATACTTACAAATGTGGGGATAATCCAATAGATACGATTGCTTCTGTAAAGCCTACGGATGCAAGTGAACAAACATCGGTCGCTGGCTGTACTAATACGTTATGCTATTAGAATGGTTCGTGTCTTTCTTTTTGCTTAGCGTATTTGCGTTAACTTGGCTGGTAAAGAGATTTTGCACAGTGTTGTCTCAGTTTTCCAATATCAAAAATAGGAGTGAAAACAGATGGTGTGAGAGTCCGTAGTCGTACATACACGGAACACATGAGGTGTTCCTTTCTCAAAGTCTCCACCCCACGTTCTCCTTTGTAAAGATCGAAAGAAGGCCTTCCAATCTTCGACATGGTCCAGGTCTATTAGTTTAGATTTAGATGTCTTGCCATATATTGCACAGCCGTAATCCAATTTTGATTTCACAAACGATTTTGAAGAACCCGAGTGTAGTCCTTATACCTGCGCCCCAAGCGGTAAAAGTTAGGTGACGATGATCCAGCGTTCGATGGCAGCACATTTTCAGATGATGGATATGGGGGGGGGGAGATATGACAATCGTTGGTCTAAAATCATACTTAAAAACTTACTGCTGTTCATTCAACCTTGATGGGAGAACCATAAATGGCCAATGATTTGATGTGTTCCTCTCTGTCACCCCGTCTGTTTATCCGATGAAAATGTACGGTCTTAGTTTGTTGTTCGGAGAACAGAAAACTCCGTCCATCATACTAAGTCGTCAGCCTATGTAAAGTAAGTTGTAGATGGCGCATCATATATGAGGATTTTGGTTTCAGATTTAAATCGAAAGGTTATCAACGTAAAGGGAACATCGGGCTGGGGCCGGCCGAAATATTGGAGACCACGTCATTCAAATCCAGTACAAAAAGAATCATACTGAGGACACTACCCTGCGGCACTCCTTTCATTGCACCTTATCCGAAAGGAAATTTGGTTATCAAGGTCCAGAAAGTGGAGTTTCTGCTAGATTCCCAATTTTTATGTGGAGTCTTACATTTTCTCAAGGTCAAAGAAGACCCCTAAAACCCGTTTGATGTTTGAGAAGACCTCTCGAATATCTTTGTCTAAACGCAGAAGTGGATCGAGGGTGGAACGGTGCTTTCTAAAACCAAATTGGAGTGAAAATGCCCGGATTTTTCCCCAGGGTTGGTAGAAGACAATTTCTCACCATTCGCTCTATCACTTTGAATGTGTGGCATTTAAGTGCAATAATACGGTAATTATTAGGTAAACTTGAATTTTCCCCCCAGTTTGGGAATTTAGACGATATGAGCCATTTTTCATAAGGGCTGGAAGATGCCTTCCTCCCAGTTGCGGTTGTACAAAATGAGAAGAAACGCCGAGGCGGATGGGTTTAGGTGGCGTATCATTTGGCAAGATACGCCATCCGGCTCCAGTGCCCCATCCCTGCACTCTCCGAGGGCCTCTTCAAAAGGTGATGGTGTATGCCAGTAGAGTGCTCTGCGAAAGATTGGAGAGAGGGTGAATGAGACTGGGTGAGCTTGTAAGGAGAAAAAGTTTGCCTCCACTCTCGAGAACTGTATGAATGAAACCAACTGGGGTGGTTTGAGGTAACTCTGAAGACTCTTCAGAACAATTAATCCCACCTAGAAGATTGTTTAGTAGGTGAAAATATGATATTTACAGGAACGATAGTAATGAATGGAAATACCAAGAATATCGACGAACGGTGAAGCTTTTT
>JABUQX010018154.1:10000-12500 GCA_015478945.1 Trachelipus rathkii
TTATTATATTATTATTATTATTATTATTTTTTATTTATTATTTTATTATTATCCATTATCATCATCATTCAATATTAAATATTAATATCAGAGTGTGTAATAGTTGAATATTAATATTAATTATTAATATGTAATATTCAATATGAATATTAATTTTCAATATTATCATAATATTAATATTAATATTAATATTAATATTAATATTAATATTAATATTAATATTAATATTAATATTAATATTAATATTAATATTAATATTATTATTAATTTTTCATGTTAATTTTATATGTTAATTTAATGTCTAAATGTTAATGTTAATGTTAATATTAATATTAATATTTATATTAATATTATATAATAATTAATATTATATATTATATAATATTAATATTAATATTAAAATTATATGTTAATCCGAATATTTAATATGCGTATTGGTATTAAAGAAGATTTGTTTCCATATTAAATTAATTATTAATATTAATTTAATATTAAAACGATAATGTTAATAATTCACATTTATAGTAGTAATGGTAATTGTTACCCAGAGGGTTGTCACCCCGATTTTTATGAAAATCACAGGATATACTCTAAAAAAACTAATAATAAAGAATAGTGAAAACGAAAATCGTCGCATCTCCTTAGGAAAAAAAGTTTACAGCCTCTCAAGTTGTAAATATAAACCATAGATTTTGTTATAAAAAAAAAAAAAAAATTTTTTTGGAAAATCACAGGAGTATACTCTTAAAAAAATTAATAATGCAAGAATATGTGAACCGAAAAATAGGCAGTCTCTTTAGGAAAAAAGTTTACAGCCTCTGAAAGGTTAAAATCCATAAACTTTCTTATTACCTAAAATTAGTAGGGCCTCGTGCTCGTTTTTTAAGGGGACCATCCCTAGTTCAGGTTAGTGATAAGATTGATTAATCCCTACCCCCATAAAGGATTTTTTTATTTTCCCTCTTGTGTTTATATCCTAACAAAACTTATTTTCATAACATGACTAGAGGCCTGAAATGAGACCTTACCATGGATCGATCCAATATTGCATAAAGTCTATGGGATTTTTAACAACTTTGAGAGGCTGTAACTTTTTTTCCTAAAGAGAGCGACAATTTTCGTTTTCACTATTCTTCATTATTATTTTTTTAGAGTATATCCTGTGATTTTCATAAAAATCGGGGGTGACAACCCTCTGGGTAGCAATTACCAATATTAATGTTAATGTTAATGTTAATGTTAATGTTAATGTTAATGTTAATGTTAATGTTAATGTTAATGTTAATGTTAATGTTAATGTTAATATTAATATTAATATTAATATTAATATTAATATTAATATTAATATTAATATTAATATTAATATTAATAATTAACATTAGTATTAATACTAATATTATGCTAAAATGCTTGGAGTAACAATAGATTAAAAACTAACATTTAAAGAACATTAAACATCTAGTGAGCAAACTAGCGAAATACATGTATATACTAGTCAATTTAAAAAAATACATTCCTTTCCATATAATAAAGAGGATATATTAAGCACATCATATACACCCACATCTACTATATTGTCGTCCAGTTTGCGGCATAGGTAGCAAATCAGCTATAAATTCGATTATTTCGATGCAAAAACGTTTCATCCGACTGCTAAGTGCCACTAAAAACTTTTATGAGCATACAGGACCTTTATTTAAAAAATTTAAAATCATTAAATATTACAATTTGAAGACCTACTAAAGCTATCTCTCTTAAAAGAACAGCACAAGATATTTCAAAACAGAACATGTAACTTCTTAGTATCTAACTTTCATAGCAATCAGATTCGAAGAGATATAAATCTAAGAAATAGCGCATATAAATCCTCCTTTTTATCAATTAGAAAAAGCTAGACAAGGAGTTAGTTATAAATGTGCTAAACTCTACAACGATTTACCGCAAGAATTAAAAAATGAAGGTTCTATTAAATCATTTGCAATAAATATTAATAAGTACTATTATTATTATTATTATTATTATTATTATTATTATTATTATTATTATTATTATTATTATTATTATTATTATTATTATTATTATTATTATTATTATTATTATTATTATTATTATTATTATTATTATTATTATTATTATTATTATTATTATTATTATTATTATTATTATTATATAATTATTATTATTATTATTATTTGATTATTATATTATTATTATTCATTGAATCGTCACTCTCTCTGAAATCGTAAATTATATTATGAGAAAAAAATATTTATTATTATTATATTTATTATTATTATTATTATATTATTATATTATTATTATTATTATTATTTATTATTATTATATAATCGTGATGTATTATATATTATTATTATTATTATTATTATTATTATTATTATGAATATTATTATTATTATTATTTCATATTATATTAATTATTTATTATTAATTATTATTATTATTATTATTATTATTATTATTATTATTATTATTATTATTA
>JABUQX010018154.1:17500-30000 GCA_015478945.1 Trachelipus rathkii
ATGACATCCATATCACACTGCCTTAAGCCTATGTGAAAAACCATTTGAAGAACTACCAGAAATCAGCGGCCTCTACAGCTTCCTGTCTGCTTTAAGTAAGTACAGATAATCTCTCGCGCTAAGGAACGCATTTTGAACCATGCTTCCAAATCGAAGAATGATCGACGGTTTAAAAAGATGAGAAGATGTATTGAAACTAGAGGTAGGAAAAACGCTTTGGTTCTGTGGAAATTAGATGGACCTTCATACTATGGCAACTTACTTAGATTCCCGTTAATATCAGCAAATGTTTGTTGTAACGGATATTAAAACAAGTTAAATGCGGGTTACTCGTTTAGTCGTGGCAGTTGGAACAAACTCCAATTCCGGACAGTCGCTAATTAATCGCCGACTCATTAAAAGGAAAAAACAAATCTCAGATCCAACCCTTCTACAAGTAAATCAATAACGATTCACTGGAAGAATTTCTACAGTCCAGTACGTCGGACTGACAGAAACACCACGCATTACGAGAAAGATGTAGTGCAATCGGATTGAAAACTAGTCCAACAAATGAAAATACGATGTAGATTCAAATGGTGATCCCAATCAGTTTTGGTGAGAGAGCCTTAGCAAAATGTGTAGCCACGCCTTGAGTAAACTTGCAAGGAAAAACTTCAATTCCTGCAACAGTTGTTAACTAGCCATCCATTAAGAAGGCACAAAAAATGAAAATTGGACAGAACCGACATCTTCTACAAGTAAATCAAATAACAGATTCACATGGAAGATACATGTTCTATCAGTCCGAGTAGTGATGGAAGAAAACACACGCATTACAAAAGATGCAGTTGCAATGATTGAAAACTATCACAAAAGAAAAGATCGACTAGATAAAATCAAATACGATCCTATGCAGTTGGTCGGAGTGGCTTCAATCTAGCAAGAAATGCACACGAATGTTCTACCCACGCTAAGTAAACTTGCAAGAGACGTACCTGGCCTTCCTCCAACTGAGTGTTACCAAGTGAGAAGTATTTAGCAATGCCTGGCTAAATATACTGATGAAAGAGCAACAGACTGCTCAGCAGACAATACCAGAAAAGGTAGAAAATTCGAGTCTCTCAAGAACAACCTTCGCCATACTCTGAACTTTCAATATAGGCGCAAAAAGGAAGTATAATCATGTAAATCTATTTCATTAAGGTCGGAGCGCTTTCAGGGAAAGAGGTTGATGGGTTCCATTTGAGTTGGGTCCCCGTCCTGCACCCTGGTAACGAATTATATTAATAGGACTTGTGGGCTAAAACTCGAATAATCATATCTATATATATATAAAGTATATATAGTAATTACTATATACTATTATATTTTTTATTATAATATAATATATATAATATATATAGTCTACTATATATTATATATATATATAATATATAGTTAGTCGTATACTTAAGAGCATGCCGAATGCCCAGGATGTTAAAACTCAAACATGCCGCATTTTCCGCGATGCCCGAAAAAAGAAATGACATCTGCAGCAGTCACTTAATATATATATAATATATATATATAATATGATATATAACGTACCTGGCGTGCTCCGCGGTTGATGGGGCTGGCCGCAGTGCGCACACCACCCTCGCCTCGCCTGCGGGCCCCCTTTCGGCCGTGCCCCGCCTTCCCGCGCGCATATGTCCAGGGGATCGCCAGCGATGCTTAGATATATATATATATATATAATTATATATTATATAATATATAATTATATATCTATCGTATATACTTATCATATATATATATTATAGTATAGCGGAAAAAGGGAGAGTGTATTTCGATTAACGGAGCAAAAGAATTTCGTTATACTTATTATCTCATATCTCAAAAACTACACATAGGCTACAGGGCACAAACGCGGAATAGCATGTGCTGGAATGCTGGTGCCAATCTTAAGTTGGCGGAACAATGGTGTAATAAAGAAAGTCAACAGAAATCCATTCAAAAAACGTAGCATATAGAGACATGTTATAACTTTTGCTTTTATTGCTTTTTTTATTCATCTAAAGGATCACCGGGTCCCAAGGGTATAGCCGGGCTCGCCTGCAGTGGCCGGGATTTGTGGCAGAGACGTCCGGGGTCTCTCGGCCTTTGCGGGTGCCGGGGAACTACGGGGTAGGCACGCATATTGCCGCCCGCCCCGGGGAGGTGTGCTCGAGGCCGCCACCGGAACCGAGCCTGCTCTTGTGGTAGGTTTGGGTGTCGCGGTGGGGTTCCTTCGACGCGCTTGCGCCCGTAGGGGGGCTATGGAGAAAGAGCGGTCCCCCCTGTGTCCCGGTCGGCCTCGGAGCCCGCGCTTCATTGCCAGTGTGTAATAAGACCTTTTCAGCAAAGTAGACTCAGTATGACGTTGGTATAAATAATATTCCATATAATGTATTAGTAATAGCTTGTCAGTACTTAGAGTATGAGGTATATATATAGTTATAATATATAGTACTTGATAGGTAGAGAAGTAGGCGGCGGAGCTAGTACTATACTTACTAGTATCTATAATATATATAAATACTATATATATATAATCATATAGTTATAGTATATATTACTATATATATATTACTATATATATATATATATATACATATATTATGTCCCCCCATGCTTCCTAAAAAAAAAAAATAAGCCAATACTAATTTTATTTTAGTTTAATTATTTTTTTTCTTTATTTTTTTTTAACATTGTTCCTGAACGCTAAATTCAAGGATCCAAAAGATGGGTATTCCTCTTCGGCTGCTAGCTATTGTAGTTGAGCGACTATATGTGTGTTTTTTTTTTGTTTTTTTTTTTTTTTTTTTTTTTTTCTTTTTTTTTTTTTTCTTTTTTTTTTTTACAATGTTTCCGCATGACTAAATTCGGGAGGACAGCATTCCCCAAGCAAGATGGGTGGATATCCTTTTCCCTGGTAGCCTATTGTACGTTTTTATCGAGAGTACTCTGTATGGAAAGAATCAGCATGACTCGTTGCTGTTAATCGGAAAGTAATATCAAGCCTATGATTATATATATATATATATTTATCTTATATATATATATATATACATATATATATATTATATATATTATATATAGGATATATATAATATATATAAATAGATATATATATAAATATAGTATATATATATTAATATGATATAATATATAATAATATATATATATATATATAATATTATATATATCATATATACTATTTATAAATATATATATATATATTATATATATATATATATTAGATATATTATATATAATATTATATATATATAATATATAGATATATATATAATTATATAATATATATATATATATATAATGAGCTCTTGGTGCTTAAAGGTAGAGATACTTATTATAGACCTCTTTCCGCGCATGGCTCAAAAATTTATTCATCAAATTCGAGCCCTGTGTGTGTATAATAGTATAATATATTATATATATATATATAATAGTATATACCATAATAATAATACTATATATATATATAGTATTAGTATATTATAAGTATATTATAATATATAATATATATATATAATATATATAACAGATTTTTTCTTACTTAGGTAGACAACCTGAGGACCCTTCAACGAAGCTATTCTCTCTAAACATTAAGAACTTCTGAAATCAGGAAAGAATTATATATTAGTATAATATTATATATATATACTAATCATATATATGTATATATATATATATATATACTATATATATATATATATAGTACTGATACTATATATATGTATATATATATATATATATCATATAATATATATAAGTATATATATAATATATAAATATATATGAATATAATATATATAATATATATATAATATATATACTATATATATATATATATTATATATTATAGTATCATTCTAAAGTTAAAACAACTTTGAGAGGATTGCTTTTCTAGGCATCCACCCAAGGAAAACCGTTACAAAGTGGAACGTTGATTCCACTTTACTAAGTTCACAGATTGCCCCCCCCCCCGCCAACACACACACACGACACTCACACTTCATTAATTTCTAACCTTGATAAATTAAATTTTATTTGTTTTCATGTAAATACAAACATAAACAATGTGAATCCAAATACCCAGGAATCGTCGACGGAAAAATTCGAGCGACACTCTTAACCTAGTGAACAGAATTGTATACCCCCCCCCCGCTTATTTTTATTATTAGAGATTTGTTTATTTCAAACTTTATAACAAAAATATATTTCACTAAGAAATGTTATGCTGGTACAACAAGACAAGACACTTAAACAGCTTAAAGCATTTATTTCTTTTTCGATGTTCAACAATATGTTTTCAGATGTTAAATTAACTATTATAATTTAAGAAAAGTTACATTTCATCTGTAGAGCTCGTCAATCATTAGGTGTTAATAAGTGAAGAAATAACAAAATAATGCTTTAACGCATAAAATTTATTAATTCATATATTATTATTATTATTATTATTATTAATTGATCTTCTTTTAATATATTTAATATTATTAATATTATTATTATTATTCATTACTTATTAGTCTAGATATTATGTAGTAGTAGTAGTAGTAGCTGAGTACGTATGTAGTGAGTATGTATAGTATAGTAGCCTGGTAATTTGTTCCACGCAATAAACTAAAAATAAAAACGTTTAGTAACCGTATTTAAGATTATACTCTTAAGGTGTTAAAATTTCCATCCTAAACACACCGTATTACCCTGTTTTTTATCTTACAATTTCCGTCTGTTGTCTTAATTAAATGATCGATGTCCTGTTATCCATGGCGCTCCCATTTTTTGATATGAGCAAAAATCGGTTGTTCGCCCTTTCATTGACACATTTTCAAAGAATGCGCATAAATCAAAGAATGAATAAATATTCCATCTTTCAACAAGCACAGGGAGAATTTCTTGCGAAAAGATCTTCTTTAAAGATTTTTATTAAGAAGAAAAGTTCGAATTGAAAATTTTTATTATCTATATATTATATAATTATATTATAATAATTATATATATAATATATAACTATATATATATAGATATACTAGTATAATGATATATATATATATATATATATATATATATATAATATATATATGAATATATATATATAACTAGCATTAATATACTGTATCTTGTGTTGGTTTTGTGAGTGTGTATGTGTATGTGTGTATATAAACATCATCTAATTAATAGGTGCTAGACTTAAAAGTTTCATTAGACTTAATAACAATTCCCAATTCTCGCCATTTTAATTTTTCTGAAGAAGTACCTTCCATTTCATAAAGATTGTCCATAAAATATTTTGAAATTCAAACAAGAGGTTCCTAACATATTTTGAGCAACAGGTGATTCTTCTGTTTGATACTTTTTGTGGGTTCTAGAACCCTGCCCTTCTTTGTAAGAAAAGAAAAGGTAGTATTTCTCTTAACTGTAAATCAACTTTCATAATTTCCTCTTTGCTGGAACTGTGTGATCAAGAAAGAAGGAACCGTTATCAACACTTGATTAAACATCTTTATATTATTCTACTCTTTCCAAACTTTTAAAATATATCCTAAACCAGAAGATTGAGAAGCATCTGAAGACTTTGAATCCTATAGATTTAATCACCAGTTTTGCCTAAGGAATGAAATGTCAATTTACGATCTACATTCATTTTACTTCGAATGTTGATCTTCTGATATCCCTCAAGATTTATTCGCATCGTCAAAGTCGCTTGCTCTATAAATTGGCATCATCAGACTTTGAATGGAGTATTTGTCACATATGAGGTGTGATACAGGTACACACAGCTCTTATTGAAAATGTAAAGTTCTGGAGGAATTGTGGAGTACCTGGAGGAACTTTCTGGAGGAAATGTGGAGTCCCTGGGGGAACTTAGCTTCATTAACTCTTCTACTCTCACCGAATTTCTCCAATCTCTTCCAATAACCAGAGTGTTGATTTACTTTCATTATGTCAGCGCCAATACAATTAAAAAAAGCTCTTTCGATCCCTGTTATAAACATATATATGAAATATATATATATATCATATATATATAATATATATAATAGTAATCATATATATATATAAATACTATACTATTATATATAGTTATATATATATATATATAAAAATAAGATAATAATGATATAATATATATATATATATAGTATATATATATATATATAGTATATATGTATTAAACTAGTATAATATATATATATATATATTATAAGCAGTTGGTGGTCTTCGTCTTGTCCACCACAAAGCCTCATGCCATTCGATATATATATATATATATACTATATATATATATATAATATATATATTATATACTATATATATATATAATACTATATATAATATATATATAATATATATATATATATATATATATATATATATATATATATATTATATATATATATACTATATGTAAGCCTGAATCTGAATCTTATCAGGATTTCATTGGAAAATGGTTATTGATTTTATTGCCTTTTGCCCTTGAAAAAACGAGAATTTTGCGTCAAGAGGAAACTATAAAATGTTTTCTCAAATTTCAACATGAAAAAAAAAAAAATAAACAGCGATTCAAGGATGAAGCTACGCAGCTGATATAACGCATGAATAAAATGAATGCTTCTCACACACCTATATAATATATATATATATATATATATATATATTATATTAATATATATAGTATATATATATATATATCAAATAATATATAGTATATATATATATATATATTAATATTAATATTATATATAGTATATATATATAGTATATAAACCGAATGTATGTGTCAGGTTCGGCTCGTGACCTGGTTGCAAGTTTGTGCAACCACCACTATATACAACTAGCTGTGTGTACAACTGTTATTTATTATTTTTTATTCCATAATTTTTTTAATAGGATTAAATGTTTAATAGATTAAATTGAATATTATTTTGATAACGCTCCAATGAAGCTCATTTTAATGTAGAAAAAAAACCGTCATACAATTTTGATTAGTTTGTAAACATTTTTGCAACGCATGATCTATGCATTGCGGAAGAGAGGAGTGTGTAAGCACAAATAGAGTGTGAGCGCTTTTATAACTACGATTTTGTTTGCAAATAGTGGTCAATCATTTTCTTTAAAGTGTACAAAACATTTTGAATTTTTTTTTCGTTCCATTTTTATAACACGATTCATTTTGTTTCTGAATTGATAAACATGATAACGTTATTTATTTGTGAAGCCTTAATTAATTTTCAGATTGTAGTTCAATTAATTATGGCTTGTAAAATTTGAACAGTACATAAAAATAAGAGGATTTAAAATATTTTAATTAGTGAGTTTTTAGTTTGAAACATGAATTTTGAAAGAAAATTGAAAATTATGTAATAGGCTTTTCTTTGAAAAGACTTATTTTATTCTTATTTAGGTAAGTAACAAAAATTAATAAATTTGTTACTTTTTAAGATGAATGTCTTACGCCTTACGGTATATATATATATATATATATATATATAATATATACTATATATATATATACTAATAATATATATATATATATATATATAGTATATTATATCATATAAACCAATATATATATACACTATATATGATACTAGGTATACCTACTGTCACCTCCCGATATATATATGATGCCTACACAGTTTCCAGTTTCTGATTTATTAAACATGCCTTTGATTTAATTAATTATTGTTACTCTAGCCAACAAATTTTTAATTATTATATGTTATGGTGAGGAGAATATGATAACTATATGTTTTATCAGGTTCAGTTAACATGAAAATTATTTTTAAACTGATTAGTGATTGCTTTCAACACGGTTAACAATTACTTTTTCAGAATCATATATGTGCAAATTAAATGTGAATAAAAAACAATTATTTATTTACCATAATAACAGCCGTTTTTTTTGTTTGTATATTGTTATTTTTTACCTTTCATTCGAATGGTTTCTTTACAAGTTATCTGGAAGTTTTCATCTTTGACGATTTTCCAGAAAACCATTTGAAATTCTATAAAAAAAAAATTCTCAATATTTGCCATTATCTCTTGGTTAACCCTATTGAACTGCTCAATCAAACGATAGTTCTATAAAATTTACCTTGATTTGTTTAACCGTATGAACATGATATGCTTTTACTTCCTCTACTCGAAGTTCAAGCTAGGAGTTTATTTACTTGAACTATATGAAGGCAAGCCATTTCAAATACAAATTTTAACAAGATTATCCATAAGTCAAAATTTAATATATAGTGAAAAGAGGAAACGTTTCTTGCCTTTGTCTAAGATTTTATTAGTGCAACTTTCATACCATGTACGTAGATGAAATAATATGGTAGATAAAATACTATGGTAGTAGAACCTACCACGTAAACCTACCAGGGAAAACACATTTGTAAATAAGTGCATTCATAAATATGACTTTCATGATTTGAAACTACTTTTATATACTGCAATTAATTTGCAGGTTTGCTCTTCACTAATGATGTGTTCAGTTAAATGTTTCTTTCATAGAATGAATAAATAATAAATATCACTTACGATAGTCTATACCAGCGATTCCCAACCTGGGGGTAATTACCCCCAAAGGGGTAAAATGGGATTTTCCGAGGGGTAAAGATAGGTACAAGGATTAGATCATCGCACAGTCACAAAACAAAATTATTAACAAAATTATCTGTATCAGATCTAACTAACTACCTAATCACTAATCATTAGTGATTAGTTAGTGAATTAGAAAATTTTAGGTAGTAAATTTATTACCTAAAATACGAATACAAGCCTGCAACGCATCGCGGATAGATCGTTGTTCGTTTGAGTAAGGTAGTAGTTCGCCCGCCGCCCACTGACCAATGTGTGATGTGCATGTGTGATTGATCTCGCCGATTTCGTTAGCTTCTGAACATATTTTGATTTGTTTTGACGAGAACCAAAAGCAGGTGAGTGAAATAATTTTACGCTTTTTAATATCGCTTTTTAATATCGCACTCTCTCACGGCCGTTTGTAGCGAAGAATCTAAGCTGGGATTTCACTCATTTGACTTAAATAAATAATTGTTTGCCT
The DNA here is from genome assembly GCA_015478945.1 of Trachelipus rathkii. Taxonomy (NCBI): domain Eukaryota; kingdom Metazoa; phylum Arthropoda; class Malacostraca; order Isopoda; family Trachelipodidae; genus Trachelipus; species Trachelipus rathkii. Next base: position 26,592 of record JABUQX010018154.1, read on the forward strand.
GTTTGTTATGCGCATGATTGGATACGATGATTGGATACGATAAAAATTTGGAGGCAAATTCGACATGCTGTTATTCCACACAGAAGTGCGTTGGTTATCACGGGGCAATGTGTTGCACCGAGTGCTCGAGCCTCAAGAAGAATTTGCTTTGTTTCTGGAAATGAAAAAACCGGATAAGGATAAGGAGAAAGAGTTACACGCCAAAATAACAGATAATGTAATCTATTTCCAAACTGGCATATCTTGCGGATTTCTTCGGAGAAATAAATACGCTTAACTTCACCTTGCAAGGGAATATGACGAATATTTTAACAGCTCAAGATAAGGTTGCCTTCTTCGCAAATTGCAGCTTTACCAACGCCGAGCTGGAGTTGAGGTTGTTTCGATGTTCCCAGAACTAACAATGGTGCTCGACGGAAGAAATGAAAAATGCTCATTCACAGATCAAATAACTCTCCACTTGTCATCAGAGTACATACATTCTATCAGCAAATATTTTCCTGATTTGAAAAATCGCCAAGTAAATGCTTGTGTGCTAAGACCCTTTTCAGTGGATGAAGGAATATTTCCAGATACTGAAATTGAAGACAACACACTGAAAATAGATTTCGAAACACATTTTGGGGAAAGATTGGTGACGAGTATCCATTATTATCGGGAAAAGCCTTGAAAATACTGATCCCATTCGCTACAAATTACAGGCGTGAAAGTGTATTTTCGACAATAGTGACAATGAAAACAAAAGCAAGGAACCGATTGAACTTGGAGCACGACTTACGATGTGCATTGGCAGAAGCTGCACCAAATATTAAGACAAATTATTAAAAAGTAAGCATACCAAACCGTCTTCATACTTCTTACATTTACTTTCAACATTAGTTCTTGATTTAATAATTAAATTGCTAAAAAAAACAGCTATTTCTTCGTTTTGATTTATTAAAATTAATTAAAAATAATATTTTACTTTTCACAATTTAAAGAAAAAAAAGGCAATAAGCCTAAGCTAATTTGGTTTTTTAACTAAATTTCTTGGGGGGGGGGTATTGCTAATATCTAACCGGCTTTATGGGTAATAGCCTCGAAAAGGTTGGAAACCACTGGTCTATAAGAATAATATTTTCTAAATAGGAAAATTAATTATTACTTTGTTCCAATTTAGAACACTCAGGGATATATATATATATATATATATTATATATATATATATTATATATATTATATATATACATAGAGAGACATATCATATATATTATATATATATATAATATATATATAATATATACATATATATATTTATATATATATATATATATATATATATAGTATATAATTATATATATATAATAGAATATATATATCATATATATACTATATTATAATATATATTATATATATATATATATAATATAATATAGTTCTTTAATGGTAACACATCTGACAGAGGGGCCTCGTTGGCTGAAAGCTGACTGCTGAAAAACTCATCTACTAAATAATTATCTAGTACAATATCTTAAAAAATTTAAAAGGAAATTAAAACGTTTCCTTTAATTCATTTTTTACCTTAAAGGCATTTACCATTACTCAATATTATAAAGCGTCTTAAGCTTTCCTTAAATTTATATATATATATATATCATATATCATAATTATATATATATACTATATACTATTATATATATATAATATATATATATTAAATATAATTACTATATATATACTATATATATATATAATATTATATATATACTATATTAATATAAATATATATATATATATTATATATATTATGGTATATATATATTTATATATATATATATATATATATATATATTATATATATATATATATATATATATATAGACATCTACTAGTATTTACCTATATATATATATATATATATATATATATATATAACAAATCACTAAGAATCATACCAGGATGCATATCAACAACACCACAACAACGCCCACACGAAGAAACGAAAACAATATACATAGACACACACAACCTGGAAATGATAGACACACAATTCTTCATCAAAACTCAAACATCCCAACACCCATACCACAATGCCCTCTCTAAACCCCATCCACCACAGACTCAAACAACCTCCTTCTTCACCAGGCTCTCATATTACAAACAAATTCGTGAACAAACATTCAACCTACACCAAACAGTACATCATACACTAAACAAATCCACAGGACACTAACAGAAAACTACTTAAGTCGCAGACCACCAAACAACATTTTAAACAAACACCCACTAGAAATAGCTCCAGAATTCAACTCACTACAAAGAACCAGTCAGTCATCCTTGAGAAAGTTAAGATGCGGCCACCACCCATATAACTTACACAGTTAATACAAACACAAATTCAACCTTCAATCAAACCACCACAAACATCTGTCAAAACTGTAACCAGGTCCCGGAGGAGACGTCTCACTGTTTTCTCTCCTGTCTATCTAACTCTCAATCTGAAACATTTCATCACTGGAGAATCTCTGGTAGAGGCCGGCACTTGGCATCGACGGGTACTTGGACGCTGTGTGGCCCCTTCCATGATGGGCTGGTCAGGGTGAGAAAGTAAGAAGGATTATATATATAACTATATATATATACTATATATATATATATATACTATATATATATATATACTATATAGTATTTAATAACATATATACTATATCTATATATATATATATTATATATTATATATATAATATATAAAATAATAATAATAATAATTTATAATAATAATAATAATAATAATAATAAGAATAATAGATAATAATAATATAATAATATAATTAATATAAAATATAATAATAGATAATAATAATAATAATAATAATAATAATAATAAGACTGTCAATAATATTGATATTTAAGAAAATAAAATGATTTGGAATTGTAAGGTTTTCTTCTCAGTGTGGACGTCAAAGACCTGTTCGAGATATGGTTAGATTTATTCCTGGACGAAAATAATAATAGTAATTAATAATAATAATATAATTAATAATAATAATAATAATAATTAATATTAATTAATAATAATAATAATAATAATAATAATAATAATAATAATAATAATAATAATAATAATAATAATAATAATAATAATAATAATAATAATAATAATAATAATAATAATAAAAATAATAATAATAATAATAATAATAATAATAATAATAATAAATAATAATGTAAATAATAAATAATAATGTATATAATAATAATAATAAATAATAATAATAATAATAATAATATAATAATAATAATAATTAATAATAATAATAATAATAATAATTAATAATAATAAGTTAAAATAAATAATAAATTGGCCAAAGAAAGAAAGGATACTACAACCTCTCACTACTAAACTACTACAACTAACTACCCTTATAAT